>VZRR01014244.1:0-22092 GCA_013398015.1 Oreocharis arfaki | reverse complement strand
CATAATGCCTGGGATGAGACATGCAAGGGGAAGGGAGAGCCAAGGAGCAGGACTGCGATAGCCACTTTGGCACCTGTTTGTTGTCCAGCTGCCCGTCTCCACTTGCCTTCCCCTTTCCATGGCCCCAGTAGAGGGGATGGGCTGTGGAGCTGACACCCTGCTCCTGCTCCTGCTCCAGGTCCCCTCTGGGTAGATTTGGGGAGGGGAGGGAGCACTGGTGTGATGCACACCATCTTCCCTGCAGCTGTCACAGGGCTGGGAGATGCCTCTGCCTTGTCCTCCCCTTCCCTCCCACCATGCTGACAGCAGCTCCAGTGCTTAGCCATCGTGTGCAGCTTCTTCCATCCTCTCTTTCTGTGTCTATTTTCCACCTGAGAGAGGTCCCAGCACAGAGAAGGGATGAAGTGGAGCAGATGGGAGGCAGAAAACAAGCCCTGTGAGGCAGAGCTCATCCCGGCGAGCTCATTACCCTGCGCTGCTTTTAATCACATTATTGCGGTGTGAAGGCCATCAATACATCACACACATTTAAAATAGAGCTGGGGAGGGACCATCAGCTCCATCAGCCCGAGACAGGCCACAGGAACAGATAAGAATAGTCTGTTGCTGGAAAACACATCACTGAGTTGCTTAGTCAAACGCTATATATAGCAAGGGATTGAAATAACTGTGGTGGTTTTCAGGGGAGCTGATCTGCAAGCCCCGGGTTGCACTAAAACTTGCCCAGTTGATGGTAATGAAGTCAATTAGTGCGGAGCACTTGGCAGCTGAGGAGACTCGGCTGCCCGAGGTGTGTGCAGTCCCCTCTCCGCCTTTCCCTGCAGATGGACTCGGGAGCCTGTGGTGTTACGCTGGGAGAGCCCTGGCTCTGTGAGTGAGGGAACCAGGCAGGGGGAAGGATGCCTGGGGAGCTCTGCTGGCTCCCCCAGATGGGCAGGCATCCCCCAGTGTGGCTGCTGGGCTCCAGAGACACGACCTGCTCTGCTGACCAGTTTCCAAGAGGTCCATTTAGTGCTCCTTTTTTGTTTATAGATTTTATATATATCTACACACACGCTAAGCATCTGAAGCAGCATTGCAGTTAGCAAGCACACATGCAGACAGTTCTGCATCTAGCTTGAGTGGGATTTTGAGGTGGTTTTAGAGGAAAAAAGGCACAGTCAGGGTAACAAAGTACCCCACGCTCTCTGCCCTGTCCTGGGTCCTGGAAGTGGCTGTCAATGGTGGTGTGGGACACAGGACCCGATGCTGTCCCTAGGGCTGCCCCGGTCTGCGCGCTGCCCCCAGTTTCCCTTGGTCTCAGTCCTTTTCTGGTACTGGGGAGCCTGAATCCCCTCTGCTCTGTTCCCACCACAGATGCAGATGCCACAAGCACCTCCTGTGTATGTGCTCCATCTCTCCTCCTGATCTCTGGTGCTTCTGCCATCACAGCGCGCCTTTTGTTTCCTTGCCCTCGTTTCAAATCCCATCACTGCCTCAGCCTCCTAGGAGAGATAAGGGCTGGGGCGGAGGTAAAACCAGGCCCGTGGTTGTCTGCTGATGGCACACGATGTTCAAGGCACCCTTTATGAATGTGCCCTGGTCAGACTTTGTTGTACATCCTCCCCTCTGTAATCAAGAATCCCAGAGAAGAGGCTTTGGCACTGGTCAGCACACCCCCCTTCGCCCCACAAAACTGTGGCAGCTCAGTCAAAGGTGCTTGGCAGAGGTGTGGGGAGGGGATTTGGACGGGCTCTGGGGAGTTCAGCTGGGAGAATGGGCAGAATCCAAGGGGGAGTGACCATCAGCCTGTGCTTGGGCAGTGGCATCTGGAATGAGTGAGCACCAGGTTGCCCGAGGAGGCTGCTGGCTGCGAGAGCATCTTGGCCAAGAGGAGGGAAGGGCACAGGAGCACTTAGAAGGTGGGGAACCTGCCAGCCAGACCCCCAGTATTGCCTGAGGTGGGTCTGAAACAGCCCTGGCAGCCAGTGATCAAGCATGACTCAGTCCCTTTCCTTGAACACTGTGCTAAAAACCATGCACAGCACGGACAGAGCTGCAGTGTTCTTAGCACAGGGATGCAGAGTGCTTGGGAACTGGGATCACACAGTGAGATGCCCCCATTTCTGCTGCAGGAGGGTGTGTCGAAGGTGTCTGGTTGTCAGGAGCCCTCCTAAAGGGAGCTTTCCTGCAAGCGGGGCTGAGAAGAGGGCTTGGGAAGTGATTTTATGAGGTTCTTATTAATTTGGATCTTGATTCAGATACCAGAAGTGTTTTCCATATTTTCCAGGCATCCATCTGTCACAGTGATGAGCCCTGCACAGTACTTGTCAGCAAATAAATGAAATATTCTGGTGAGATTCACTGCATTTAATGCTGGGAGATGAGATCTGGCTTGCGAGATACTTGTACCTCGCTGCTTATCTTATTTTGTACGGATTTTTGTCCCAGTATTTTAATAGATACTGTTTTGATTGTGTAAAATAGTGCTGTAGAGCATAAGTAACTGGACAGAGTCCCAGGGGTGAAATTGTGGGGAGCAGTTTGTGAGGGGATGAAGACCATGGCTGAGCTTCTTCCAGGCACTAGAGAGGTTGAGCCAAGGGGCTGATGGGGATGGTGGGACTGGTAGCCCACAGCTAACTGGGGAAGCTGGGAAGCTTCCAGCACCACTGGCTCCCACCAAGCCTCTCAGACCTCCAAGTCACTGAACAGAGGATTCATGTGTAACTGTGATGCTGAAGCTCTCTGGCTCCATCATTAAAAAAGCCCCAACGGCACTGGGGGATTTCAGCATTTAATTAACTTGCCAAGTGGTAACGTTGACCAGAATTATGCAGGAAGACTTCTGTTTTAGTTAATTACAGTTTTGTTGTCGCCCATTAGTAAATTAAAGCAATTGCAGGGTAGGACCCGGTGGAGGTTGGCGAGCACGGCTGTGGCCACCTGCCAGCCAGTTCTGGAGCTCTGGGGAGGCCGGGCACACTCCCATCCCTGCAGCCCCCAGTGCTGACCCCACATATCACCCACCTCACCTCTCCCCGCAGGAGGGAGCACGGGCAGCCACGGGCACAGCACTTGCCTCCCCTTCAGCAGAGCTGGCAGGAATTGTGGCCAAATCCAGCATCCCCTGATGCCACTCACATGGTGCACAATTGAAAACTGGAATGGTCATTGCCACTGAGATGCGATGCCTTAAACAAAGCTGCCTTCCCTCAGTCCCTCGTGCCCTGAACCCAGGGCTCTGTCCTGCCTCTTGTGACCACACCAGCACTGATTGTCTCTCAGAAACTCACTTTTTCTGTAACTCCTCTGCAAATCCCAGTGCTGTGGAGGCAAGGAAAACAGGGAGCCCGAGGAATCAGGGCAGTGACCCTCAAAGGCTGTAAGCTGATAACCAGCTGGGCTGGGCAGCCCCCAGCAGCCTCACCCCCCTGTCTCTGGCTGGCTGTGTTCCAGCGTGCCCTGCCATGCCAGCGCCTCTTCATTTCAGATGGCATCTCAGGCGCACTTTGGTTTCATCCCTCTTCTTAATTATTGATGCTTTCCTCCACCTGGAGCCTGCTCTGCATCCCAGCAGTGCTGCCCCTCTTCCCTGCGTGCCACAGCCTTCATCAGCCCCAGCTCCCCATCACCTGTGCTCCACATGGTTAAACCCCCCGTGCCCACCAGCACAGCGGTTCTAAGGCAGCAAACCTCAGTGCCAGGCAAGGCCCCATCCCAATCCTGATCAGGGCCAAGGTTTCCAGCATCTTTAAGTGTGAAGACTCAGACAGAAGCTGCCATGCCTTTGCCATAAGCTCCTTACCCACTTCCCGCTCCAGCGAGGGGCACCCTGGCTTCCTGGGCATCCAAGGGTTTGGACATGTAAACCACTAAATACAGCCTAATTATTATGATCTTCATGGGATCTGGTTAATCTCAGTGGGGATTTACAAGCTGTTAGCAAAGCAGCTGCTCCTCCAATGTTTGCATTTTTCTCAGGGGCAGCTTAATCCCCTTGGCCGTGTTCTCTGGGAAATGCCTTAGGCCAAGTTATACGGAGGAGGAAGCTGCTTCAGAGCCAGTCCCTCTGAGAGGGAGCCGAGGTGCTGTGGGATAACCAAACACCAAGCTGATAACGCTGCGGGAAAGGGATGGATCATTTGTCACCAGCAGAGCGTGGGGCACTGGCATAAGGCTGGGAGGTGCCTCAGCTTCAGCATCCTCATGGACCCCCTGGGATTTAGCCCCCAGACACATGACAGGTGTCAGTGCTGGGGTTGATGGGGCTGCAGAGGTCTCTTAAAGATGGAACCAAGAGCTTGTAATGATTTACCAGAGGCATTTCCACTGGCACGGGCACCTTTGCTTGCCTCCACCTTCCCACAGCTGCCGCAGGCAGGATTTCTCTCTTCTTCACGTGCATGTGGGAGCTGGGCAGCTCACAGCTGCTGCTGCTGGAGCGTTCACTGCAGCCAGCGCAAGCTGTGATGGCAAATGCTGTGCTGGCTGCTGCAGCACGGCCCGTGCTCACACACAGCTCCACGTGGCACTGGCTGAGACAGGGATGGGGCTCTCCCACAGCTCGGGAAAATTCAGTTATCCCTTCGCTACTTTTCTGCCATAGCCACACCATGATTTTCCACAGGGGTTCGGACTGAAGCGCAGGGTGCTGGACTGTCAGCAGGGTCTCTTCGGCATGGAAGACCCCAGAGGTGCTGAAGGAAAAGCCAGTAAGAGAAAATGCAAACTCAGCATATGCCAGTCTCTCATTTTGAGTGTCTCTGGGGCTTGGCTGGCACCTCTCACATTTGGCAAAGCCCAAGGATCCCCTCTGCCTGCCCTTCCTTGGTTCCTGCCTTCCCGCTGTACCCGGGCCTTCCTGCCTGCTTTGAAAGACGAGGGGCATTTCAGTGTGGAGCTCCACAATCTTTCTGGCAGAGCTATTTTTAGCAGAGCTTGTTCCCTTATCCACTTCCCAGTGCAGTCCCATGAAGAGTCGAGCTGTCACATCTATGAGAGCAGGATGGCAGGGTGAGCTGCTCAAACTGGGGCAGCTGCCGAGAGGAATGGCTGCAGAGCCACAGCTGGGAGGAACCTCAGGGAGGAGGCTCAGACCAACCTGCAGAGACATCAGATAACAGAATCATAGAACAGTTTGGGTTGGAAGGGAGCTTCATCTCATTCCAACCCCTCTGCCATGGGCAGGGTCACCTTCCACTAGACCAGGTTGCTCAAAGCCCCTTCCAGCCTGACCATGAACACTTCCAGGGATGGGCATCCCCATGGAATAGATTAGAACTGTGCTCGTCTGGTTGTGGAGGAGCCCTAAGCCTCGTGCTGATGAGATCACACCAGCAGTGACACCTGCCTCTCCACGGGCTCCTTGAATGGGACCTGATTGGCACTCAGCATCTGCAGTTGGTACCTGGTGGCCAGTGTTGGCTTTCCAGGGTCTTTCTGGGCTTGAATTTTTCCCTGAAAGGGCAAAAGCAGTTGAGCCCATCACATATGCAGAGCTCCCCAGTCACCAAAGTCTGGCAGGTTGGGACATCATGATAATATGCAATGCCCCATTCAGAGAGGGTGTAAAGGATCTGAGTGAGGCAGGCTGGGTAGTTCAAGGCAAGCTGATTTCCTCCAGCTCCTTCAGGACCATGCTGGGAGCTGGCATGATGGTGTGGCAGACAGGTATGGGCAGGAGCTGAGCTGAGCTTTGCCCTGGCACATCCAACCCATCCCCTGTGCATCGTGCCCTCCCCTCACTGCCTGCATCAGGGAGGGAGCTCTGGCAAAGGAAATGGGATTCCTGAACGAAAAATGAAAGGTCACATATTTCTATGAGGCATGGTTTCAATTTGTGTCACAAAATCACATTTCCTTCTGCGGTCTGCAATAATTACACAGCGGAGTGGGGCGAGCAGATCTGATTCAGAGGCACGGGAACAGGAACGAGTTCTGAAATAAAAGAAGACAAATGCAATCATTAAGATACAATAGGCTGCACTTGCCCCTTAATTAGACTTTCTCTTTGATTAAGCAGTAATTAAATATTACCGTGCTGAAAGGGATTTTTTTAATGGCCCTCCAAAGCCCTAATGTATTCTTAAGATGTTTGTGTGAAGAGCAGGGGCTGCTGCAGGGTGCTGGGGGTGGGAGGATGTTTTACACCTGCTCCTTCCCTGCAGGAGCAGGCCTCCTGCCCCTCTGCTCTCTGGAGAGTGTGGGCCACAGGGCTGCTCCTTGGTTAGACTGCTGCAGGACTGAAGAAGTGTCCATGGGAAAGCCCTGCTCCTCCTGGCCACCACCAGCTGCAAGGCATCTCCAGCATCTCGTCATAACCTGGAGACTCCTGGGGTGCAGGTGACAAGGCTGTCACAGTGCTGCTGTCCCATATGTGTGGGATTTTGAGTCACAGATTAGAATTATGGAATTGTTTAGGTTGGAAAAGACCCTTAGGATCATGGAGTCCAACTGTTATTCCAGCACTGCCACTAAACTCTGTCCCTAAGCACCACATCTACACATCTTTTAAATCCCTTCAGGAGTGATGACTCCACTGCTTCCCCGAGCAGCCTGTTCCAGTGCTTGACAACCCTTTCAGTGAAGAAATTTTTCCTAATATTCAATCTAAACCTCCTGTAGCACAACCTGAGGCTGTTTCCTCAATGTCATTTTGATGAACCTCATCTTCTCCAGGCAGGCCATGGCCTCTGGGGCCCCAGGGGACACAGCTGGCTCACAGCCCTGGCCCCAGGCTGGCCCAGCTGAAGACCAAGACCACCTCTCTGACAGCATGACAGCTCCTCAGGGCCAGCCACCCCTTGAGGTTGGCCACCCTGAGCTTTGGGAGCCGTGGATCAGCAAAGGAGAAGTCTAGGGAAAGAACCTGGAGCATATTGTGCTGTTAGCAGCAAAACCAAAAAGATTTAAGATGCTGAAACATCTAAAGGGAAGGAAATGTCAGGCCCCTATTCCTGGACATTCCTGGGTGGGTAAAAATAGCCCTTGGGCGACCCGGGGGAGGAAAACGCTTCTGATCTCTTAATGCAGAGCCCCTGCCGTAGCCCTGCGGGCTCTCTGCCACTCACAGCCCCGCTTGCCTCTGCTTTTTCCAGGCCATAAAACGACAGCTCTTGCTGAGAATTTCACTAGACGAGATTGTCTTGTTCTTTTCCTGCACAGCGTGTACTTTGGGTAATATCTTTGGGAAATTTTGGCACATTTGTGTACCCAGTATTTTTGTTAACCTAGAAAAAAAGAGCCGTAAGTGTTATGATTATGCTATTAAACCTTTATTGTATCAAAGAAAACAAATCGGAGTGAGAGAGGAGCTGTATGGAGCTGAGAAGTGTTAAGCTACGGTAGTAATCTGCCTTTGATTGTTTAATTTAGCTCAAAACCGAAATACCTCAAGGCTGAAGAACGAAAGAGCTGGTGATGCTGAGGGATCATGGGGGAGAGCGTGCAATCTCAGTGCCGCAGCCATGGTCCCTCTGGCTGGACATCCCTGGTTTCTGGACAAGGGTAGGGGTGGGTTGAAGCTGGATGTGGATGGTTTGCAGGGTCTGGCTGTGACGCTGCATGCCCCTCCACGGCCGGTTATTTGGTTTGAGTGGGCCGAGTCCTCTGCACCATTGCCATGTGTGCCCTCAGCAGAGCTCCCCCCTGAGATCCCTGCTGGAATGAAGCTCCCAGAATTTCAACAGGACTTTCCCTTCCATTCTTTTGCAGAAGAACGAATGGCTGTGCTTGAACTGCCAAACTCAGCGGCTGCTTGAGGGCAGCCTCGGCGACCCCGCCCCGATGCCACTGCCTACCCCAAAGCCGCCGTCCACCGGCTCCCCGCGGCACCAGCCGCCCGCCGCCGGCCAGCAGCAGAGAGCGCCCACGCCGGCACCCGCGCCCGCCGAGCCGGCGGCACCCCCCCAGCAGCAAGGCTCGCCCGCCAGGAGCCTCCGGGCTGCCGAGCAGAGCAGGACCCCGAGCCCTGCCCCAGCGGAGAAGAAGCCCCCGCCGCCAGCAGAAAAGAAGCCTCCGGTGCCAGCAGAGGAAAAGCCCCTGCCCAAAGCTGCCCCGGAGCCTTCCAGAGCTCCTGAGAGCATCGCTCCGAAGGGGAAGAGCATCACCCCCAAACCGGAGGTGGAGAGCAAGGAGAGCCGGGTACTGCCCGAGGCGCCGCGGGCGAAGGAGCAGGAGGTGAGCGCTGAGGGTGCATCTAGCTCTGAGCATCCCTGGGCACCACATCCTGCCCCAGGCTGGTGTGGTGCTGTGCTGTGCCTCTGCCAGTAGTTGTGCCCTCAAATGGGGAAGATTATTCCAAGGTAGAGCACAAACCATGTTGTCATGGCCGTTTGCCCTGGGAAATGACTTTTTGGGGAACACTGGGCTCCAAACACTGCTGTCTCAGCATTCCCAAATGCCTTAGGACCTTCACAGGCTCCATGGCAGCATGCTGGTATTTGCCTTCTTTTTATTAGGATTACATCAATTTGGGCATAATGCGATAGTTCAGGTCATCTCTGGCCTCTGGGTTTCTTTTAAAATAATATAAGGGTAGTTGGGATTTTTTGTCAAATGGAAAACTCATTTTCCAACATTCCATGTTGAAACGGTCAGTGTTTTTCAAGTTCTTCATCCCACCTTTTCTAAAATTCAAAACAATTTGGGGAAACATTTGGCTGCCTTGGGATGGTGTTCCCTCAGGAGCACCCATCCCAGCAGCAGCCAGCAGAGCCCCCCATGGCGAGGGGACATGGCAGAAGGTCCCCACCAGCCAGGAGGGAATGAGCCCCCTTCATTACTGTGCAGCCCCCAGGGAAGAGGCTCCTTGTGCCCCCAAAATACAAGTGGTCTGTGGTTCCTCTGTGCTGGGAGGGTGACAGGTCCTGCCTGTAGCACTGGGGCTGGGTGTGATGGCACAGTCCCCATGGCTTGGAGGCTTGTCCCTCACACTGCCTAACTGTCAAGCCAATTAAAGGGGGCTGTTTATTTCTGCCGGCATCTAGCGAGGATGCTGGGGCCAGCCCTGCTTCTGAAGGGTGCCTTGGGGGCTGGGGGCCCATTTTTTCAAACATAATTATTAGTCTCTCAATGTCTTTACCCCCGGGGCCATTTGCTGTACCATCCCCTGCTTGCAGCACACCCTTTCACCTGCCTTTGTTGGCACGGCAAGTTGCTGATGTGCCACTGAACTGGGGGGCACAGGGTGGCCCCCAGTCTTTGTTCTGGGCTGGCTCTCGGTGTTGCCCAGACTTCCTGTGTGCTCCTTGGGAGAGGGTCTGGGGGGAAGCAGGAGCAGCAGCTCTGGAGCTGCCTGGATCTGACGCTGTGTTCTCTCTTGCCTGCAGGACGGGAGCAAGCCTTACCCCCCGGACCTGTCCCGCAGCCCCCAGAGCCTCAGCGACACCGGCTACTCCTCCGACGGCATCTCCAGCTCACAGAGCGAGATCACCGGCCTGGTGCAGCAGGAAGAGGAGAAGCTGAGCAGCACCGGGCTGGCCGGGCAGAGCCCCCCCAGCCCCTCTGAGCTCACCAAGCTGGAGAGCAGCATGCGGCCTCTCCTGGAAGGCCGGGGCGCACCAACAGAGTCCCCTGAGCGTAGCAAGAGCCGCACAGAGCCCCAGGAGGACCAGCGGCAACAGCAGCGGCCACGGTACCTCTCCATCACCCCCGAAGCCTTCGACTCAGACGAGGAGCTGGAGGACATCCTGGAGGAGGATGAGGAGTGGGACAACCAAAGGGAGCGCCGGGAGAGTGCAGAGTCTTCAGATGAGTTTGGCAGCAAGCTGCGGCATGACTATGTGGAGGACAGCAGCGAGGGGGGCTTCTCCCCAGTGCCCCCCCGGACCAAGGGCCAGGAGGCAGAGGTGACCGATGAGGAGTTCATGCGGAGACAGATCCTGGAGATGAGTGCTGAGGAGGACAACCTCGAGGAGGAGGAGGAAGGCTATGGGCGCACTAAGTACAGTGTCCCCAAAGCTGGGCAGAAGACCGAGGCAGAGAAGGGCAAAGAGCCAGTGTCGGCCAAGCGGCGCCTGCCGCATGGTGCCAGCAGCATGTACACAGAGGAGAGCAAGGAGGTGGAGGCAGTGGAGGGTGATGACTTGAGCACAGCCCAGGGTGGGCTGCGGCGATTCAAGACCATCGAGCTGAACAGCACAACTGGCTACGGCCGGGAGATGGAGATTGGCCAGGAGCCAGATACCAGTCTGGACCGGGAACCCGAGCTGGAGATGGAGAGCCTGACAGGCTCTCCCGAGGAGCGCTCACGGGGCGAGTACTCCTCCACCCTGCCAGCCACAACGCCCAGCTACACCTCGGGCACCTCACCCACCTCCATCTCCTCGCTGGAGGAGGACAGTGACAGCAGCCCCAGCCGCCGGCAGCGGCTGGAGGAGGTGAAGCAGCAGAGGAAGGCTCGGCATCGCTCACATGGCCCCTTGTTGCCCACCATTGAGGATTCGTCTGAGGAGGAGGAGATGCGGGAGGAAGAGGAGCTGCTGCGGGAGCAGGAGAAGATGCGGGAGGTGGAGCAGCAGCGCATCCGGAGCACAGCGCGCAAGACCAAGCGTGACAAGGAGGAGCTGAGGGCCCAGAGGAGGAGGGAGCGCTCCAAAACCCCCCCCAGCAATCTCTCCCCCATCGAGGACGCCTCCCCCACAGAGGAGCTGCGACAGGCGGCGGAGATGGAGGAGCTGCACCGCTCCTCCTGCTCTGAGTACTCGCCTTCCATTGACTCAGAAGCAGAGAGCTTTGACGCTGTGGCCTCCAAGCTGTACAAGTCAGGCAGCGAATACAACCTGCCCACTTTCATGTCACTGTACTCCCCGACAGAGAAGGTGGAGAGTGGTGCCAGCCAGCCCACCAGCAAGCCCCTGAAGAGTGCCGAGGAAGCCTACGAGGAGATGATGAGGAAGGCAGAGATGATGCAGAAGCAGCAGGTCCAGCAGGCCCAGCCGGCCTCTTCCTACAGCAGCACCTACCAGCAGGTTGGCTACCGCAGTACTGAGGGCCAGAACGGCTTTGAGTATCAATATGGTGAGGATTACCGGTATGACGGCGGCCTCACGCGCCCCTCCCAGCCCGACTATACCAGTGCCCTGCCGAAGGCCGGAACAGTGTATGAGGAGATCTTGCAGACCTCGCAGAGCATCTCCAGAATGCACCAATCCTCTTCCTTTGACCTGGCCCTCAAGCAGGCTGAGAAGGTGAAGGGGCAGGAGGAGGCATACCAGGAGAAGCACTTCCTCAATGCCGAGAGCGCCTATGCTGACCTGCTGAAGCAGAACGGTGGCCCGCTCACCCCTGGCACCAGCCCCACACAGCTCTCTGCTCCTGTCTCCTTTGCCAGCTCCGACAGCAGCACCGGCAAGACTATTCCTGATGTCCGGGTCACCCAACATTTTGCAAAAGAGGGACAAGACCTAGCCAAGCTCCAGAGTGCCCTGGCAGCACCCAGCCCAGTATCCAAGGCTACCACCACTCCTTATGCTTACAGCAAAGGCACCAGCACAGTGACGACAGCAGCAGGCAGCCCTGGGAGTGCGCTGCAGAGCTACAGCTCACCAAGTCCGGAGGCCCCATCCATAGCTGCGAGAAGCTACACTCCATCAAAGAGCACTGTCAGCTATGGCTCACAGACAGAGGACACCAGCAGAACCAGGACGGTGGAGATTAGCGTGCAGACAGCCAGGGAGAAGCTCCCAGCCGCGAGCGACAGCAAGCCCACACTGCCCAAGACATACACCTTCTTCAAGAGCTCCAGCCCTCCGCTCTCACCCACCTCCCCCACACAGAGTCCCACCCGCACCACAAAGGCCACGGCAGAGTTTTCCACGCAGACACAGAGCCCAGTCCTCTCCTATGAGGGTCCTTCTGCTGCTGGCCCGGACACCTCTTCCCCCATGGTGGCGCAGGGGACGCAGACGCCGCACCGGGCGGGCTCGCCACGCCTGACCCGGCAGGCCTCCTCACAGGACTCCCCTTTCATGGTGATCACACTGGCGGCCGATGCAGCCAGCCAAACCAAGCCAGTCAGCTCTGGCGCCTTGACGTCTCCCACTTCGTCCCCCACCAGGCCAAGCCGGCAGCTGCTGGCACATGGTTACACCCAGACACCGGAGCCAGAGCAGCCGGCAGGTGCCTACATCAGGGCACAGCCAGTGAAGGACCATGCCCAGAAAGCACCTGCCGTGACTTCAGCCGCCGACGGCATCACAGGGCTGTACAGCTGGGGAGCACTCCCTGCGGAAAACATCTCCCTCTGCCGCATCTCCTCCATCCCCGGCACATCCCGGGTGGAGCCAGGGCCCAAGGTGCCAAGCAGCAACGCTGTGGACTTACGGACCGCATTGAAGTCTGCCCCCATCATCATAACAGACCAAGGCATGGATCTCACATCCTTGGCCACCGAGGCCAGGAAGTACTGCCTGACCCTGGACCACATCCCAAACCGGCAGTCCACAGCCATCCAGCCCTTGATCATCAACCTCAATGCCCAGGAGCAGCCCCATGCCATCATCGCAGCAGCCACTACTGCCAGCCTGGCCATTGCCTCTCCCATGATCCTCTCACAGTCCAAGCAACCCGTGGTCTATGGAGACCCTTTCCAGAGCCGTGTGGATTTCGGACAGGGGACTGGGAGCCCAGTGTGCTTGGCACAGGTGAAGCAGGTGGAGCAGGGTGTCCAGACAGCCACTGTCAGAGCCAGTGGGGTGGCCAGTGGCAAGCCCGAGCCCACCGCTGCCCCCCAGACCAAATTTGCAAGGTATGGCATGCCAGGCCAGATGGTGAAGAAGGACGTGCTCCTCACACAGACTGGTGGGGTGCAGAATGCCGGTGGCCTCCCACAATCCTTCCCACCGGAGCCAGGATCAGAAGTGTACCGGGCAGTGCCAGTAGAGCTGAAGAGCCAGAGCCCTCTCCTTGCCCTGGGTGGCAAGAAATCCCAGGTGATGATGGTGCAAATGGAGGAGGCAGCGACTGGCCCGGTGACCAAAGTGCTGAAGGAGGAGGCACCAGCCAATGTCCTGGACCTCACGGGCGTGAAGCCGGAGAGCCAGGTGGCCTGCTGTGACATGGTCTACAAGTTCCCCTTTGGTGGCAGCTGCACGGGTGCTTTCAACCCCACGTCCAAGATGCCAGAGAAGAAAACCGGGGAGGCAGCAGTGGTGCCTGGTCGGAAAGCCAGTGGGCCAATGTACGGCAGCAGAGAACCAGAGCTGCCAGAGACCTTCCCTTACCGGGAGCAGCCAGCCCCAGCACCTGCACTCTACGAGGAACAGAAGTTTTACCCAGCTAGCGCCTTCGGACGCCTCTACTCCTCCATGTCGGACACAAACCTCTCTGAAATCGGGATGGGCTACTACCACACAAAGGGGGATCAGCCATTCCCTGCCCCGGCAGGTGATGCCGCCGTGGACCTCAGCACCATGAAGCACTCCTACAGTGTGGGCTTTGCTGAGGGGGGTTACCTGGGCCAGGGGCTGCAGTACGGCTCTTTCTCCGATCTCCGTCAACCAGGAGAGCTGCTGAGCCACCCGTTCCCCATGCGGAGGTACAGCTCGGCCTCCAACATCTACTCTGACTACCGTTTCTCACACCGGGGGGACCTGGCCAGCTTCCAGGAGTCCAGCCTGGCCCACTACAGTGCCACCACGGCGCGTGAGATCAGCCGCATGTGTGCTGCCCTCAACTCCATGGACCAGTACGGGGGCCGGCATGCCAACGGCCCTGATGTGCTGCCTTATGGCCCCGGCACCGGGCAGGGGGGCACAGGGGGGCTGGCAGCTCAGCAGCAGGGCCCTGTACCCCCCAAACCCAGTGGGATGTACAACCCCACCTTCCCCGAAGGACGGCAGGGCTTCAGCAACCTGGCACAGTACAACGTTCCTGGTGTCCGCCTGGGCGCCATCCGGCAAATGCTTCCTTCCACCGCAACCGTGCGGGCTGCCGACGGCATGATCTACTCCACCATCAACACCCCCATTGCCTCCACGCTGCCCATCACCACCCAGCCAGCCTCGGTGCTGCGGCCCATGCTGCGTGGGCTGTATAGACCCTATGGCCCAGGCGGTGTGGCAGCAGTCCCACTGGCCAGCTTGGCCAGGCTGCCAGTTGTCACTCCCCGTGTCCCGCTTGCAGCACAGGGCCTCTACCGCTTCCCGGCCCCAAGCCGGCCAGCCCCAGCCGCCTCGATGATGGAGACACCTGTCTACCTGGGGAAGCCCATTGCCAGCACGGCACCGGCAGCAGTGGGAACTGCTCCTGCTCCCAAAGCCCCTGCTGCCCCCACCGCCCCTGCCAGTGGCTTGCAGAGAGCAGAGCCACCACCGGCTGCCCCCCGTGCAGAGGCACCGGCAGCACCAGCAGCCCCCAAGGAGAGTGGGCCAGTGGCCACGGCACCCAAGCCACCAGTGGATGGAGCTCAGCGGGAGGAGCGGGAGCGGGAAGAAGAGCGTCAGCGCAAGCAGCAGGAGCACGTGCTGCAGCTGGAGCGGGAGCGCGTGGAGCTGGAGAAGCTGCGGCAGCTGCGGCTGCAGGAGGAGCTGGAGCGGGAGCGTGCAGAGCTGCAGCGGCACCGGGAGAAGGAGCAGCTGCTGGTGCAGCGGGAGCTGCAGGAGCTGCAGTGCATCAAGCAGCAGGTGCTGCAGCAGCAGCAGGAGGAGCGGCACGCGCAGCTGGCGCTGCAGCGGGAGCAGCTTGCCCAGCAGCGCCTTCAGCTTGAGCACATCCACCAGCTCCAGCACCAGCTGCAGCAGCAGCTGGAGGAGCAGAAGCGGCAGAAGACCATCTTCCCCGCTCCTGTGGAGCCCGCTGCCCGCCCACCCGAGGGGCCCGCTGAGGCGCCACGGGTGCTGCCACACAATGGGCAGGCATGGCCTGCGCCGGGCCAGACACCCCCAGAGGCGCCCGCCGGTCCCCGCTACCCCATGCCACAGCGCCCACTCAGCAGCTCGGCCTCGGACATGTCACTGCAAGTCGAGGAGTCCTGGGAGCCTGGCCGGGGCATCAAGAAGAGGAACTCGATGCCACGGCTGCGGGATGCCTACGAGAAGGAGACCTTTGCAGCGCGGAAGATGGCAGACAGCAGCGTGCAGACGGATGAGGAGGATGGCGAGGAGCGGTACATGCTGTCGCGGCGGCGGCGGACACGGCGCAGCGCTGACTGCAGTGTGCAGACAGATGAGGAGGACAGTGGGGAGTGGGAGCAGCCCGTGCGCCGCCGGCGCACCAGGGCCTCACGGCACGCTGAGGCCAGCACCGAAGGCAAGACGGACGGGGCAACCCGCACAGCCAGCGTGGGTATCCAGACCATCAGCGACTGCTCGGTGCAGACTGAGCCTGACCAGCTCCTCCGCGTCTCCCCCTCCATTCACATCACCACCCATGACCCCCGAGTGGAGATTGTGAAGTACATCTCAGCCCCAGAGAAGACGCAGCGGGGTGAGAGTCTGGCCTGCCAGACAGAGCCGGAGCCAGCTCCCCAACCTGGCGTTGTGGTCCCCCAGCTGACAGTGCCCACCACCATCCCGCCCTACTCCACCAACCTCCAAATAGTGAGCACAGGCCCCCTGGACCCCCACACTGTCCGGCAGCAGACCCTGGGCAAGTTTGAGAAGAAGAAGCCAGATCCCCTGGAAATTGGTTACCAGTCCCATCTGCCAGCCGAATCCCTCTCCCAGCTGGTGACTCGACAGCCACCCCGCTCTCCCCAGGTCCTCTACTCACCCGTCTCCCCCTTGTCCCCCCATCGCCTCCTGGAGTCATCCTTTGCCACCAGTGAGCGGCTGAACAAGGCCCATGTCCCCCCACAGAAGCACTTCACCACCGACTTAGCCCAGCGCCAGCAGACGCTGCCACGCCCCATCAAGACCATGCAGCGCTCCCTGTCCGACCCCAAGCCCATCAGCCCCACCGCCGAGGAGGCCGGCAAGGACAGGTTCTCCCTCTACCAACACCCGCTGCTCCCCAGCTCACAGGTAAGTCACCACAGAGAACAACCTTACCCTCAGGGAACAGCCCCAGGAGGCACCTCGAGACATTTCAGTTTCATTAGCACTGTGGCAATTAATATTTCAAAAGGCCGGCTCCCCACAGCAGCTGATGGCATCCAGCAGGCACAGACATGCGTGCCAATACCAGCAGCTGGAGGGAGGCCCTGGAGGTCCACTGCCTGCACGAGCCTGTCAGCGGGCAGGAGATGCTGCGGGTTGGCAGCATCAGGGCTGCCCCCTGCTCCAGATGGGTCCCCCTTCTCTCTCGAGGAACCACCACCTTGCACAGCTCCGTTTAGGGTTGTCGTGGTTCTTGCTCACACCTTTGCGCCCACATACCGAGGTTGCCTTGGGCGGTCAAGTGCCCAGCCAAGAAGTCCCAGGGCAATTCCTGGGGCAGCAGCACCCCTGGGCAGTCCCCCAACTCCCTCTGCCAAGTGCCCGTGGACAGAAAGCAGTTTTTGCAGCAGAGGGTATGCACGTGGCCAGCTCAGCGCTTGGCTGGCTGCCACCCCCGGTAATTACTCACGGAAAGCGCCCTGCCTGTTACTTCCATCCTATTTATTGCGCTTTTACATAAACACTGCTTTCTCAGTGCATGGGGGAACACGTGCCCAGCAGGACGCCTCACCCCAGCCCCTAGGGCACGGGAGGAGCACTGCAATGTTTGGGGTGGGACGTGGGGGGACACCCATCTGCCACCCTGACCAGATGTCCCTTGGCTTTGCAGGTGGGGGGGCTGCAGTCGAGCTCGCTGGCACGCAAGGTGAAGCGGACACTGCCCAGCCCACCACCTGAGGAGCCCCACGTCCCCCTGGCGAGCCCAGCTGCCTCTCAGCTCTACCTGAGCAGCCTGGCTCCCAAGGCCACCGCGCCTGTCACCAAGGCCAGCCTGCTGAAGGAGCTGGACCGCGACCTGAGGCTGGTGGAACACGAGGCCACCAAGCTGCGGAAGAAGCAGGCGGAGCTGGACGAGGAGGAGAAAGAGATCGATGCCAAGCTGAAGTACCTGGAGCTGGGCATCACCCAGCGCAAGGAGTCGCTGCTGAAGGATCGGGTTGGTGGGCGGGACCACCCCTACCTGCGCTACCCCGGGGATCGCCGCGACTACCTGTCAGACAGCGAGCTGCACAGCCTGCGCCTCGCCGCCTACGACAGCGCCGGCCTGCGCCCTGCCGGGCAGTACCCCGACTACACCGCCGCCGCCGCCGCCTCCTATGGCGCCTACCCATACCCTGCCCCGCAGGGCCCCGCCGCCTTCCCGCCACCACGCCTGCAGCACCCCCAGTACCCCGCAGCCAGCACCTCACAGGATGGCTTGTCAGCAGCCCCACTGCCCACCTTCACCTCGCCCGGTGGTTTCTCGGCCCCCGGCACTGCATACCCAGAGCTGGGCACCCCAGCCCAGCCAGGCTTCCAGCCCCAAAATCCCTACCAAGCCCCAAGCGCCTTCGCTGGGGCAGCTACTGTGCCGGCAGCACAGCCCACCCTCTACCAGAGCCCGGCAGACATAGCTGGTGGGCACCAGAAGCCACGGCAGACCTCCCTGGCCGACCTAGAACAGAAGATCCCCACCAACTACGAGGTCATCGGCGCAGCCACCAGCTCCTCTGCTGTGCCTGACGTCACCTTCAGCACTGCACCGGCGAGCGGTGGCTACGAGCAGTACAAGGCACCTGAGACCCGTCCAGCTGAGAGAACCAGCGCAGCGCCAGGCCCCTCAGCCAGCTACTCTTCCGAGTCCCTCTACACCAGTCTGGAGCAGAACATCCCCCGTAACTACGTGATGATTGAGGACATCAGCGAGCTCACCAAGGAGAGTCCAGCAGTGGATGGGCAGAAAGCAGAGCCAGTGGGCACGGGCACTGACAGCCGCCACAGCAGAGACAAGAGTGATCTAGGGGACACCGAGAGCTCCAGCCGTCCCTGCTGCTACACCAAAGCCGAGGAGGAGTCTGAGGAGGACATCTATGATCACCATGGCCCCGACCATCGTGGGAAGAACAGCTACTACCGGGGCACAGAAAGCAATGGCAGGGTGTCAGGGAGCTCCACCAGCTCGAGCTACTACTATGGGGACAGTGAGTACCGGCACTCCTCAAGGATGGACAAGCACAGCTCTGGCACACCACTACCGAAGCATTCATCCAAGAACCTGGCACCCGCCGTCATCTCCTCCAAGCGCAGCAAGCACAGGAAGCAGGGCATGGAGCAGAAGATCTCCAAGTTCTCCCCCATTGAAGAAGCCAAAGACGTGGAGTCAGACCTGGCCTCCTACTCAACAACCACCTCGATTGGCAGCAGCAATGTGGCCTCCAGAGCCAAGAAACTGCAGGATGAGATCACCTACGGCTTGAAGAAGAACGTCTATGAGCAGCAGAAATACTATGGTGTCTCCAGCCGGGATCTGGTGGATGAGGAGGAGCGAGTCTACTCTTCCAGCAGCAGAACTCGCTCCTCTGGCTATGGGGTGGAAAAGTCCTCCAGCCGGGAGATGGGCGGCCGAAGCAAGTCTTATGAGCGGGAGAGCATGGAGCGCTCCCAGAAAGTCAGCTCCAAGCCCTCATCGCTCAGCATGAGCCAGAGCCGTGGGCGGGCGCCCATGCGCTCACAGCCCTCAGAGGAGGAGAGCCCCGTCAGCCCCATGGGGAAGTCAATGGGGGGGTCACGCACTGTGGGAGGGCCGGGCCCCCAGTCAGCGGGGGATCCCTGCTCCCAGTTCTGCTCCAGCCACTCGTTGCCTGATGTGCAAAAGCACATCAAAGACGTGCCAAGGAGTCACTCGTACAAGCACGAGGAGGGCTACGGCATGGATGATGCCCATTGCGTTGTCTCGGACAGCGAAGGTAACGGCTCCCCGTGGTGACCACCCCAGAGCATGGCACTTCCCCGGGGCATGCCCGTCCGCTCGTACGCAGAGACACTCTCACCGCCTCAGTTTGCTTGACACGTGCCTTCCTCCCCCTGCCCTGGGTGTTCGGTGTTAGCCGGTCCTGCACGGTGCCCTGCTGCGCCGCGTCCCGTCCCCACCGGCACGTGCTGCCCCCCGCGCGCGTGCCCGCTGCTTGCCCCTCCCACTTCATTGCATGGCTTCCGCCCGCGCAGCCTCGAGCGAGAGATTGACTGTGGTTTGTTTTTGGTTTCCGAAGCCTATCATTTGGGTCAGGAGGAGACAGACTGGTTTGATAAGCCCAGGGAGGCGCGGGCAGAGAGGGTCAGGCACTACGGTGGCCACTCTTCCTCGCAGAAGAGACCCCCGGTTAAGCACACTTACCACGATTATGACGAGCCCCCCGATGAAGACCCGTGGCAGCACGACGACTACCCCCAGCACCGCGAGCACCGGCACCACAGGGAGTATGATCGCCATTCTGGCTCCTCCCGGCACGCCAGCGATGAGCCCCCACGCCGCTCGGCAAAGCAACACCCACGAGAATCTGGCCGCCATGAGCCCCGTGGCCACGGGCCTTCAGCCGGCCCCAAGAAGGCGCAGCAGCCCGAGTCCCGCGCGCCTTACGGCCCCAGCTCCGCTGATTACGCCCCGTCATCCCGCCCCGCTGCTCACCACCATGGCACTGAGACCCCCAAGGCACAGAAACCTTCCCAGCCGCACGGGTCGGCCACGCCGGCACCAAAGTCAGAGCCCCTCGCACACCCACAGCAGCCGGCGGCCAGGCAGCAGCAGGCAGGGCAGCCGGCAGCGCGGCAGCAGCCAGCAGCACGCCAGGCTGCCCAGCCAGCAAGCTCGGCACAGCCCGAGACCAGGGGCAGGACACAGGGACCTCCCTCATCCCGGCCACCGCAGCAGCAGCCAGGGCCGGCCCAGGCAGCAGGGAAGGCACCGGCCACACTCCACGCACAGCCAGGCGGACACCCAGCACCGGCGGTAAGTACGGGCTTAGCTGGCCAGGCTGCCTCCTGACCCCACAGCTCTGCTGGGAATCGGCACGTGTGGCTGTGGCCAGGGGCTGGCAGGGGAAGGGTTGGGGGTGGAGCCATGAGGTAAAGTGTATCCCACTCATGTGCCCACTACAGACACCCCTGGGTGCTGTGGGAGCTGCCATCCCCTCGAGGGGACCCAGGAGGGGACATCCTTATGTTCTGGATCCTTGCTGCTTCTTTTGGGGTTGTGGAGCAATGTTTGGGGGTTTTGGTGTCACCTCCCAGCCTGGGCCACTCCCAGAGGATGCTCTACTGGGGGGATGAGCCCTGAGAGCTGTTTTTCCCCTTCCAGACAAAAGCAGAGCCGACAGACACGTCCAAACCTGCAGCAAAAGTGCCACAGCAGCCGGGGAGAGCGCCGTCAGCACAGCCCCTGGGAGCAGCAGGTCAGTGAGCCCCAGTGGTACTGTGCCATCTGTCCCGCCTCATGCCAGCTGCCTGGCACCCCAGAGCTCAGCTGAGCTCCCCCAGCTGGGCCTGTCCCCTGCTAACAGTGGCTTCGTTTGTCCCCCAGCAGACAGCAAGGCTGGTCCGAGGGCGGCCGGGCCACGTGGTCCCGCGGGCATGGCCACGGGGCAACCCGGCGGGGAAGGAGAGAGTGTCTTCTCCAAAATCCTGCCAGGGGGGGCAGCGGAACAAGCAGGCAAACTGACTGAAGGTGAGGGCTGCTCCCGGGATGGAGACAGGGCGGTGATGCTCTTTTGCACCGAGACAGGCACCTTGGGGACAGCTGGCTGCAGCCAGTGGGATGCAGTGCTCCCACAGTTTGGGGTTCAGGGAGGTGGGGGGCCAGGGTCACTGCACCATACTGACACCTCTCCTGGCTTCCCCACAGCGGTGTCAGCTTTCGGCAAGAAGTTCACTTCGTTCTGGTGAGAGAACGGCACAAGGTGAGTGCAGCCAGCACCAGCCACTGTGCCACGGGCTCTCCCTGCCCCAGCCGTGTCTGATGCCTTCTTCCTCTCTTCCACTGCAGGAGTTTGGGAAGTGAGTGGAGATTTGAGTCGTTGCAGTGGAAAAACCTATGAAGAAGCCAATGAATTCAGCACGCGGCGCCAGACTCTGAGTATAACGGTGAGTGTACAAGGCACACCTGCACACAAGTCCCCTCTGCCGTGCCATCTCTGAGGTTCCAGCAGCAGTGGCACCGCTGTCCCCCCAGCACCTGCTGAGCCCTGCCTTGCCACGCTCCCAGCTCCCAGGCTAGGAAAGATGTAGTGTGGACCCATCCCCTTCTTGCTGTGGGCCACTCATCCCCATCTTCATCCTCCAAGTGCTGGACCCAAGCCAAGGCGTGGGGGCTTGGCCTTGTTCCCCAGTCTCGGCAGCGATGGTGCAGACTCTGGGTTTCCAGGGAAGATTTGGGCTGTCCAGGCTCTGCTCCGGGAGCCTGTCCAGCGCGGGGGCGGGCGGGGGCGGAGGCAGCTGCTCCGCCGGCAGTGCCTCTTGGCTCTCTGGGGCTCTTTCGCTCGGGCCAGCGCTGCCGCTCGGCGGGGTCCCTTCCGCGAGGAGGGGCTGCTCGAACTAACGCCTCTCTCTGTCTCTCTCTGTCTCTCTCTGTCTCTCTCTCTCTCTCTCTCCCTCGTAAGCTTTTGAAAGCAGGGCGATCCCTGGATGCTGGACCAAACGGCGGCTGAGCAGGGCCCCGGCGGACGCCCCGGGGCGGGTGCCCCCCACGCCTGGCGAGCAGCTCCGGCGCGGCACACGGCGAGCCCCGGCAGCTGCCCCGAGGGGATGGGCCTGATCCGGATCATCGGGTCAGGCCCCGTAGGTGGGCTGCGGCCCTTTCTCAAGATTATACGCAGAGTTGCTCCCTCTGAACCCCAGCTCTGGCCTCTTCATAGGTTTTTCCCCCCCGCGAGCCGAGGGCTGGGCGCCGTGGGCGCCTCTCCTCCTTCCCGACCCCACCCGCCCCGCCGGGGCCGTCCCCGCGCCCCCTGCACTGCGGCCGCTCCCGGCCCCGCCGGGGAGCCCCGGAGCGCGTCAGCTAGGACCTAACACTGTTTCACTACCGAAATACGAGGCCATAGGTCTCTGACAGGCGGCGCGGCCGGCTGGGCGCGTGTCCCGAAGCCATTGGAAGCATTGAAAGGGCCGCGCTCGCCCTCGCCACGCAGCCAGCGCGCCTGCCGCCGGGCACCCCTTTTCTTTCAAGAACAGCCTTAATCATCCCACTTTGATTTCTGTGTAT
>VZRR01014243.1:362146-605061 GCA_013398015.1 Oreocharis arfaki | reverse complement strand
TTTTTTTTTTTTGTAATGGAAAGAAAAAGTCAAAGAATGAGAGGAAAACTAATATCCAAATACCAGTCTCTTTTTCTATGCTTTTCACCCAACTACTCATACAGAGAAGGTGGGTTTTTTTCAGCTGTTGTATAATTACTGGTTGCATAGTTAATTTTTTTTTTTATTGCTTTTGTCTAATAAAAATCCAGATGTAGCTTTTGCTTTGTATTGATGCAAAGTAGTAAATAATGATATTTAATGGCATTAAACTTTCAGGTGACTATGGCTTGAGTTTACCTCTTGGAGAAGAGTATGAACGAAAAAAACATAAACTCAAAGAGGAACTTCGACAAGATTACAGGCGATATCTTTCTCAGGTAAAGCTGCTTGTCTGGTTGCTTGACTTTAGTGAGTCTCTTAAAATTATTCTCATTTAATTGAATGAAAATTAGTATCTGTAGAAAATTTTTTAAGGAGGCATTCATTATGAGCAGTGGCTGATTTTGAAGATTTGTGTGAAAGTAATTTCAAAATGTTACCTAGGAAGGGTTATATATTTTAGGCTTCTACAGATCTCGTTGCCATGTGACTTATTACTTAGTACACTTCATTCTGAAGATTTTATTTATTTGTTTTTGCTTCTTCCTTAGTTTTTTCCTTAAGAATTTAGAAGCTGTTACTTCCTGAAGTACTTATATATTCTATGGTCTGTAATTGGGGTACGAATATCCCTATACTTAGCGTGACTCCATTTGACAGCTTCTTTTCAATTTTAGAAAAAAAATCTTTCATGTTCTGCTTAACATAAGTTACTAAATGTCACAGTAAATTTAAAATGGAAATGATATGATATGTATGAAATGTCATCATCTTGGGAATATTCTGTAGCTGCTCTTCATGAGTCAGAAAAAAATAAGGAGCCACATAATTTCTGTTTTATGAAAATACTATTTACCAGTGTCTTTAGTTTATAAAATGAATGAATGGATTTGCTTTAAGAAAGGAAATATTTTTCGTTACATCAAATATTTTTGACTCAAAGACTCCTTTTGAATAGTATCTTTTCCCTGATTTTTAGGGTATTTCACAGGCAAAAAGAAAGGTAGGGTGCCTTCAGTATTATTTTTTTCACTTTCAAATTAGTTGCTTTTTGCTTGTTTGAAAACTTTATGCTCTTGGAATTCAAAAAATCATTACCTTTTTTTATGCTTTGTGCATTTATGCATGCTGCAGTGATTAGTTGTGACTAACAGCATTGCTTGCTTTGTGCAAAATGATTACTTATATATATTATTTTCTATTTGTGAGTTTTTAAAACACTTGCTGATTTCCTTTTCCCTTTGCAGTTGCCATTGTTGCTGTCTAATGCTGCCTCTACAATAGTGTTTATTTTAGTAGGCATTTGCTTCAAGGGGTATCAGTTATGTAGATATGAGGAGTTCACATACTTTTTTCTTGGTATACCTACTTTAAAAAGCTGGAATAAAATACTAACGTATATAAATATATAGGTTACCTGACCTATACACCCAGAGTCAGGGTTTTTTCTTCCCTGTCTCTGTGAAATCTCATCACTGGTGCTTAGAGAAGCAGTAGAACCAGTTGTTTAGCACCTACTGGCCAGAATGCAAAATACAAATAATACAGACAAGTATTATGAGGAAAAAATAACACCTCTGGTGTTATTTTCACAAGTTTTGTTTAATTAATTTTAATTTTAAAAATATTTTTATACTTTCGTATATCTGTAATTTTGAAATTTAGCTGTCATCCAAATTGTTTAGATTGAACAACTTTGGTAAAGGACCAGGAGCTAATCTGGTGGGGTTTTTTCTGGGGCTTTGAATAACATGCATATGTTACAAATTGTCTATATTAGCATGCACTAGAATTATTGAATAGCAATAGCAACAGCAGAGTAAACTGCCTTCTTAACCTCTAACCAAAATTGTCCTCATATAATTTCTGTTTTTTGTTTGATTTAAAACCACAGATTATTTTCAAAGTTAAGATATTATATTAAAAGTTACTGTTTCATAATTATCACCAAAGTACCCAAATAATATAATTTTTACATTAACTTCTAGTGTTTTATTCTCAACTGAACTTCAGTTTTACAAATTTAGGTTTTAGGCCTTTTGGTTTTTTGTGTGTTTGGTCTAGTATGTGTTTGCTGTATTAAGCTGGGAAGGACTGAGGAAGAACTAAGATAACAATCTCTCATTTCTTTTTCCCACCTAAAGAGATGGTGGAACTTTTAGCAGTTCCCACAGTGATAATTTTTTGGTTAACGACTTGCTTAGTCTTGCTTATCTAGAAAAATTCAGCTTCCGTATCAGGTTTTGATTTTGGAAAATATGTTTTTAAGATCAGAGGTAATCTCTAGAGATGTCTCCAGAACGCATGTAAAGCATTACTTAATAATGAGGATTGCAATTTATTTACTTTTTCTAGTAGAAATAACTTGGTTTTCCATATAAATCTAGTTGTCTTGGTGCTTGAATATTTGCATGATTATTAAATACATTGAATCTTTTAATGTCTAATTTGAAATATCATTTATAATGATGTGGGTTTGTACTGGAACAGGTAGAGCTCTTACTTCTTGACATTCCTCTAAGCTTTTAGGCTACATTGCAACATAGGTAACGACAGGAAACAATGCTAGTGAAATACTGTATCTCACCCATTCCCCTCTTCAGCCCACAACACACAAATAGATGATCTTTTTATTAAAGATAATCAGATTTATAAAACGTATGGTTGACTGAGAATGGCCTGGGGATGCTTTTAATAAAGGAGTGATGTATGACAAATCTGCTAGACCTGGAATCTAAAGACCTGCTCCAGCATTGGTGTTTGGTTTGAAGAGCAGGTACTTTGATTTGCTGCACAGCCCAGTTCCCAAGCTGCAGCCCAGGGATCAATATGGAGCAACAAGATACTGGTTTTGATGGGAAGTTCTGTTCTGAAAGTGTCTGATGGTCCATAACGAATCACAAGATTTGGTGATGGGTCATTATCCTGAAAAATTTGGGCACTGCTGGTATGGAAAACACTGTTGAGATAAAGAGGTGTGCTACTGTTAGCATGAATTCCATCTGTTAAAATGAGAGGTAAACATATGTTTTCTGCTGTTAGAAAAAGCAATTTTTCATCTTAAGTAAGGAAGTGTCTTGGAAAACTCCTTGTATGCTTGTACGGATGCTTGTGCTTCTGCTGCAGAAGAACTGAGTGGGGCTTCTTTGAATAAAATTTTTTTTCGATGTAGAGACTAACTTATGTAATATTGGAAATAGTGTAACATGGAAGAAGTGACAAACACTTTAAAACTCAAGCTTAAAACTTGACAAACACATTTACTTCCTGCATTCCTTGACTTCATTCGTGTGTTTCAAGAACATCCAACGTTTTCAACATGTGAAGGTTGTCTTCAGTCTTTAGGTCATTAAACTGCTCAAATTAATTTCAGAAAATATAATTCCTAACAGCTCTTTAGTGAGTAAGATTTCGTATTTTAGAATTTATTGAATGGTTTTAATTTTTTTTTTAATGTAGAAAAATTATCTGACTACTGGTGAAGTAGATCCATATACTCAGGGATTATCTCTTCCTATTGATGAGCGAAGATCTGCCAAGGTAAATATATGAAGGAAATTAAGTAAATGGAGTATAACTTGAAAATGTACCTGGGTGTTGAAACTGTTATGGAAAAAATATTTCCACTTAAATTTTTTTGTTTGGTTGTGTTTTTTCTTTTTTTTTTCTTACACAAATGAATGTTTTTGGCGGTGGTAATTAGTAATATTTTTCAGAAAAGTCTGGTCCTTCAATTTTTTTTTTTTTGAGTTTTTAATCTTACATTACCTGTACTCATAAGTTATAGATATTTGGCTTTTATTATGTAGATATAATTCTGTACTGATACTGGTTTGTGGTTTGCTACCTCTGCTCTACACATTTAGAGCACTTGGTCTGTTCAAAACCTCTAGTGGTTGTGCTTGGGTTTTGTTCAGCAATCAATATTGATCTGATCTCCTGCCTTCACGCTGTTGGCCTTATAGTCCCAGATTCTTTCTTGGGTCTGCTTGTAAATTGATCCATGAAGTTGAATCAGCAGAAACATTGTAATTTATCAATAATTTATCAATATTTTTTCTGACCAGCACCACTGGTTGGTTGTTAAGATTGGTCAAAGCACAGCAGAGATTCAAGGCAAAAAGGTCATCCGTGTTGCTGGAGTAGGACCAGGCATTTGCAGTCCTGGGAGTTTTGTTTGGTTTTGATTTTGTTTTTAACCTTTGTTGCCTTCGAGTTGCACTGTTGATCTGTGTTTGTGGCTATGCTGTCACTGCAATCTGATGCAAGACTTCTGCTATGGCACAGGTTGGCCTTGCCCTTGTGCTTACTTAAACTTTCTGCCCCTCTTGTGCTCTTGGTTTGGCTGTAGGAGGAGCCAGGTGAGAACTCAAAGTGAAAATTGCTTTTATGAAAAAGTCCCGTACTCCAAGTTATGCAAGTGTAAAAAGGAGGCAGCAAGAATGAAACACCCAGAAAGGGGGAAATGACTCCTCAGGGGCAGCATGCACTTGTACTGAGTTTGTTAGCTTCAGGTTCTTGTGAACTTTGTATTAACCCTTGCAAGTATGTATGGTGAAACAGTGAAAAATAAAGTATGTTTGATTAATTCTGTGGAATTTAAAGATGTATTTGTACTGGAAACATGTCTTACCATTGTTGGATTTGTATTGTATCAGCTCTGTGCAGGTGTGTTGTATCCTTTTTACCCATCTATTTGTTGCTCTTGCAGAACCTAAAAGCTGCCAGGAGATGTCACACTGTGCCCTGTTAATCAGTTGGCCTCTGGGCAGAATAATGAGAGGTTAAGATTTTCATTTTGGTTTCCTTTGTTAGGTCAAATGTGCAGTCATATAGCATATTGAATTTTCTGCTGAGTGTTTTGCCACCTGTTAAAGACAATGCTGGTTTCTCAGCTTTGGAAAATGCATCTCAGGCAGCTTTCACGGCTGTCTGCATGTTTTATATTGTCAGCATAAGAAAACCTATAGAAAACTTTTTAATAAAAAAAAACCCAAAAAATGAAACCATTTTGGAGACTATTAGTCTAATCTGCAAAAATTTTAATAATCTGGTATTTATGTGGTGGTTGAGGTATAAATTATTTTTATTTGAAATTTGTTCATGAGAAAGTAAATTTATGTGTAATGTTCAGAATTTTAAAGTACTTTTTAATTGGAAAATGCTGCAGTGGAAAAGAGCCTGATTCATGATACTGTAGTATAATTCTCTTTTTTTTGTTTATGTGATTGTTGGAAGCAGGTAGCATAAGAGATAACCTATGCTCTAAACGTAAGAGACTAGTATCAAGAAATATGCAAATTAGAGTTTGCTTTATCTGGAGACTTTTGCATTTAATATTATGTTATTAAGCTATTGAAATACAATTCATGTATATTTTTAGACCTGAGAAAGCTGGTTATAAATGTTATCACCTTGCAGAAGCAGCTAGGACAACAAGCATAGATCCTGTTTTTCTTGGTTTTCCTTGGATTCATCGCACTTTTAACTTTTTGCGGTCAGTTTAACTGCTTGTTTGAATTTGGCAGTTCGAGTTACACCCTAAAGCTGGAATTGATACATCTTGTCTACAATTGTGTTTGTTACCCTGTTTTAATTGTGAGCGGGACGAGTCACAACTAACCTTAACACAAAGAGAGAAATTGTATGTTTGAAAATCAACTGTAAATACGTTCAGATTGGAAATTAGAAGGCGATTCCTAATTGTCTGAGCAAAACTTTGGTAAATTTTGGAATATGCGTAGCAGGAGGAAACCTAACTGGTTTTAAAGATGGATCTTGATATACAGCAGTGTCTCTGGGGACTAGACTTCGTGCCCAAGAAGCTGATGTCTGCTTACAGATTTTAGATTAAGAGAAGGTGCTATGCTAAGAGAAAATGAGCTAAAACCTCAAAGTAATTCAAGCTTTATTTGTATATCACAAAAAACGAGAAGGGGGGGGCGAACACACAGTTTGCATTTATTCATTTAGTACTGCAGTTCTATGAAGTTAAAAGCTACTAAAAATGCAAAATTATGATGCCCTTTTCGATGCCTATTTTAGGAGAAATTACGGCTTGAAAGAAACAAGGAGTACAATCAATATCTCAGGGATAAAGAAGAATGGAATGAAAGGCTAAGGAAATTAGGGAAGAAAAACAGAGAGGTAATACAGTTTTACAGTCTTATCATTGACTCAGACATAAAAAGTAAGACAAAATATACAAATAATGTTGTTCAGTTAGGCCACAGTTTTATTAATGCATCTAAGCAAGTCCTAATTACGGCTCTCACACAGTGCAGTTCTTTACTCCTGCTTCTGTCATGTCTGTGTAATAGAGAGTTGCTTTAATTGATCTGTGTGTCTGAAGCAAATCCCCGGGTTGTTCTTGGTGCTAAACGTGGTATCCAAAAAAGCTGTCTATTTGAACAAAATGTTGAACTCCACATAGGGTTCCGTAGCTTTTATTTGCAGAAGCTTTTTCTCCTGTCCCATGTAGAAGCCAGGCAAGTGTAGCAGCCATCCAGAGTGTGGTGCTGTACATTTGTGAATAAAAATCGAAAAGTCTTTACTGCTGACAATGAACTAGACATACACATAATTGAAGTCCAGTTCTGATCCGAGGCCTTTGATTTTTATGGCAGTAAGCAGCTGGGAACACAGACAGACCTTAGTTGGATGGGGGAGAGAATCAGAAGGGTAAAAGTGAGAAAAGGTGTAGGTTGAGTTAAAGACAGTTTAATAGGTAAAGCAAAAGCTGCTCACACCAGCAAAGCAAAACAAGCAATTCATTCCCCATTTCCCATGGGCAGGCAGGTGTTCAGCCATCCCCAGGAAAGTCAAGCTCCATCACATGTAGTGGTGACTTGGGAAGACAAATGCCATCACTCAGAATGTTCCCCTTCCTTCATGTTGAGCATGACCCCCTATTGAGTGGAATATCCCTTTGGTCGATTGGGGTCATCTGTCCTGGTTGTGTCCCCTCCCAACTTCCAATGTACCCACAGCCTCCTTGCTGGTGGAGCCGTGTAAGAAGCAGAAAAACCCTTGACACTGTGTTAGTGCTATTCAGTAGGAATTAAATTATCCCAGTGTTATCAACTCTGTTTTGGTCACAAATCGAAAGCATAGCCTCCTACAAGCTGCTATGAAGAAATTTGTCCCAACCAAAACTAGTGCAACGGCCAATGGGATTTTTAGGTCTGATTAGCATTGTTGTGAGGCTCTTTGTTTTAGTAATCTGGAAGCAATATATTGATCTGTAAAATAATTTCAACTTTAAAATCTTCTCTAGAATAGGTAAATTTCCTTTTTAAAATATTTTTGCCTCAGTTTAGTGATGGACTATAATAATTTGGAACTCTCATCTAATGAAAGTTTCATTTAAGAAGTCCTTCCACTTCTTTTTAATGGGGAAGTTCTAAAGTGTACAGTAGTGTGGGAACTAGGTCATTCTATGAAGGACCTTGTATTTGTACCCAAAACAGCTGAAAATTTGTTGTCTTCCTTAGAGCAGTTCGCAAGTGAAAATCCCCCTGTATTTGTAATTTCTGTCTAGAAGAATGTTTTTTGTCTGCCTCTAGAAAGATTGTTTGCTTATGAGAAACATCTTTTCCTTCAAGAGCACTGGAGTGTCATATAGTTGAAAACTATTTTAATCTGTGGAGGCATTTATAAGGCAGCATTCAGGCTTCCTCTAGAGATTGGAATTCAATACCTCATTCTTACTGCCTTCTTCAAGGTTTGGAGTGCTGTGCAGCAGGGATCTCTAGGAAACCTTGGCAAAAATGCAGCTTTTTTTTGTGCAACTGAGTCTATGAATCTCTAAAATTTTTCTACCTGTTTAGGCACTTAGGTTTCCTAAGATGACTTACATAATGAAATCCATTTATTCACTTTAGGGTTTTTCTTTTTGCTTTATTTGTCATCCAGTTGGACCTTTTAGTTGTATTTTTATTATTCTTGTGCAGAAACAATTTTGCTGTCGGAAAGGAACAAACAAGAAAAAATGGTCAGGATTTGTTGAAGTTACGCCACCTCTGAGGAGTGTTTAACTTTGAATGAGAGTCAAATTACATATGTGACCTCCAAAGTTTGATCCAACAGTTTAGATAGTCATAGGATAAACCCTGCTCAGAGTAGGGTTAACTTCACAGTTTAGATTAGATTGGTCTGGCTTTATTTGGTTGAGGTTTGAAAGAGTGGAGAATCTACAGTTCCTTTGGGCAACCCATTCCACCACTTTAAGTGCTTGATCTGAACTTCTGTCCCTCTGTATCCCATTGGAATTTTCCTTTGCTGCAACTTGTGACTGTTGGTTATTTGTAAGCCCTGAATACTGGTATCTCTGTAACCACCTTTTACATAGGGACTGCAATTATTAGTTACTCCTGCCTCATACACACCCTCCTTAATTGTTTTCCAGGCTGAATTAACCCAGTTCTGTCAGCTTCTCCTATAAGAGCTCAAATACCTTAACCATCTCAGTAGCCACCCTCTGCACTTCCTCCAGTTCATCAGTTATCTGTGGGGAGGGGAGGCAGAGACTGGGCACACTGCCCCTGAACCTAAATACTGAATAAATACTGAGCAGAGAAGGATCACTTACCTCGACCTGCACAGGTACTGCTGCCCAGGGTGGGGTTAGCAGTCATCGCTGCAGGAGTGCTCTGCTGCCTCGTGTTCTGTTCCTGACCCACAATTAACCCAGGCCTTTTTCTGCAGAACTGCTCTCTAGGTGGTCAGTGCCCAGCCTGTCCTGGTGCATGGCACTGTTCTGTCTCAGATGCACAGTTTTGCCTTTGCCTTTCTTGATCTTCATGAGCTTTTTGTCAGCATGTTTCTCCAGTTTGGCAAGATCCTTCTGAGTGGCAGTCATACCCTCTAGTGTATTGATCCTTCTTCCCAGTTTGGTGTCGTTTACATCCTTAATTTATTTTTCATTAAACTTTGTAAAGTATGAGTTACTGTTATCTTTATTTCATTGGGGAAAGATTAGATCAAAGATTAGTACACAGAAATACTACAGGATTTATGCAAAACCATGGTTTTTATTAGGACTTTGTATTGAACACCAGTCCAGAGTGTCACAGGGATGTCTTTTATCTACTTGAATATCCTTTCTCGTGATGACATTTCCTGAGGAGCAGGGAAATTGATTAAGAAATGCTCAGGTTAAATGGTTGTGCTCATAGGTAAGAGGTATTGCAGACTTGCCTGAATCTGGATAGAATGAAGGTATCTAGTCTCTTGATGAAGTAAAGTTTGAAGTGGTTTTTTGATTCTTCGCACCTAAAAAACTGGGGGTCAGATTGGAGTTCGTAAAAGGTCTATCCCGTATTGATAGCCATTCTTCTGAAAGACATTAGATAAGAGGAAGAGTACTCTCTTTTTCCTCAAGAAAAATGAATAAAATCCTAGTTTTTAAGCACTTCTTGAGGTATGTTCCTTGCTCACCTCTTACCTTTCTTCTTGTTTAGGGTTTGTTTGAAGAAATACAGAACTAATGTTTACTCAGTGTGATTTGTTTACGTTCAACCCTTTCAATATTGTTTCCATTAAACAGAATGAGATGCACAGGAATAAAACACCTATTGCTGTTACCAGGCTCCAGCCAGAACTACATACACAAGTCCAGCCCTATAACACAGGTGCAGAACCTCCCAAGAAGGATGCCTTTACTTCCACAGAAGGTTGTGAAGAGCTGCTAAATAAGAGATGGTTGGAGGAAGACAGGTACCACAAGTTAGATGATGAGGGTGAATTAAGAAGTCGACTATTAAATAAAAGACTTGATGAAGATATGGATGTTCCCAGTCGAAGACATCATGGATTTGCTAGCCAATCTGTTATTCCTACTAGGAAGCATCACAGACTTGATGAAGATGGTGATTTTGGTAGAAGATACTACAGAGGGGACTATGATCCTGAGACAAACGCAGAAATGGACCCTAGATTTAGATGTGAAAGCACCTATGACAGAAGAACTCCCCGGGGTTTTTATTTTGAAAGGTATTCTTAATTCCATTTTCTCCTTTATTTCTGTAGTGCTTGTGGACAGCCGTGGTTTACTCTCTTAAAATATTAGAGAAGATTCCCATGTGAAAGCAGGATTGTTGTACTTACTTATGAAGAGGACCTTTGCAATAATTTATAGAAAAAGTGTTGAAAAATTGGATCAGTACCTAAGACTGTACATCATACATTAAGAAACATTTTATATATTATAGCAAACCAAGAATACTAGAGAAATTACCCCAGAAGCAGCAGTCCACAGTTCATTTTTATGAAGAGTGGTTTGCCAGAAAACATACTTGAGGGCAAACCCCTGTACTGGGAACCCAATGTTACTTCTGTTTCCTTAGTCTGTACTAGTCACCACAAGTCAGGTTTCAGTTGAGATTCCAAAACTGATTTAAGCTTCAATTTTTGGTACATGTGACTATGTGTTTAAAATGTAAAAGTCTGTGTTTTAAAAATCCTCTTTTTTACTCCATGTCTTGCTAAATGACAGTCTTTAAGCATCTGTGTAGTTGAACCAAATCCTGATGGTTTTAATAGGTGCTAAGCTCTGTAATAACTACACAGGTTGAATAAACATTTACGAAAGCCCAAACCAAACAAAAGAGGGTGTCTTATATAAATCATTCAGGAGGAAGACTGACTGTTCAGTATTAAATAGTCTTTACTGTGTTAACTGATACATCAGTTGAGTTACTTTGGCATAAATTGTTAATCTTTCTCTCCTAGCTTACCCATTTAATAGAAAAAAAGAAAAAGTATAGCCTTCTTAATCATTCAGGGTTTGGCATTCTGGCCACCTTTAGTTATTCCATTGCAAGAACTGGTTGCTTTCAAAACCGGACGAGTTGTGGTGTGAAACAGTACCAAACTTCAAACTGATTTGTTTATACAGCTAAATAAAACAGTAAAGCTTATTGTAAATATGTTTTCAGATGATATTTTGAAAGTGTTAATTTGTTCACTTTCCAGGTCTTGGGAACTTGAGTGTTGTAGTTATTTTTATTTGTGTTAAGGGTGTTGCCAGAATTATTTCAATGAAGGAACCACCAGTGTTCTTCCTTTGCAAGGCAAAATAAACACATTTTCTTTTTTCTAGAAATAACACTTCTGTGAAAAACAAAGGCCAATTATACCACTCTCAACAGTGTTAAATATTACTATTATGTTTTGTTGTTAGTTGCTGGTAGATAGGTTAAATGACCTTTTGAGTCATTGTTTACCGGGATAATTTTCTGGATAGTACTGCAGATTAATAACTGGGGTGAGGGGAAATGCTTTTCTACTGTAAAAGCGTTTTCTGAATTCAATTAATTCATATTTCTTTCCCAGTTTCAAATGCCAAGAGAGTTAGAATAATTTTTCTCCAAAAATAGCTCTTGATACTCTTTCTCAGCCTTAAAAAAAAGTAATCGTAAAGGGAGTAAGTCTGTGGAAAAAATGAAATGTCTGGAAGTATTTGGGAGAGACAGACTCTTATAAATGGGTTATTACAGAGTTTCAGACTGTGTGTTCTGGTGTACTTCTAAAAAGCGTGTATTTATTCATACAGTGTTTCTGAAAGAGAGTAGCAAATGGGAACAGTGGTTAAATAGATGAGAGCAACAAGATTGCCTGTTTTCTGCTGAGATTCAGAGGAGAGAAAGCAAAATTCAAAATCTGTTCCATTCTGTAGTGTATTATTGGTAGAAATGAGCAACTGAGGTTTTAGGATAGAGTGGACTTGTCCTATAGCTTTTCAGAAAGAAAAATATTAGAAGCTGAACTTGGTGTCTAACAAAGACAACCAAAATGTTTTTGAAACTGACATCAATGTTTAATTCTCCATCAGAGAATTAAACTGAATCAGTTAATACTCAGGATGAGTGTCCTATTTTTATTAGGTAGCTGTTTGCCACTGTCTAATGCAGCTGGACACGGAGTCTAATATTTAAATAAAAGTAACCATTTGATAATGTTTGAGGGTTTACTTTGTTTCTCAAAGAATTTATACAGAATTACATAGATAAAATATCAGCAAGCATGGTGTTTGAACCAACAGTAGACATCATGTTGAATATTAGTATACTAGTTTTTAGTTACTCCAGAAAACGTGGATGATGCTTATATAAATATCTGTGACTAATATATCACCAGGCAATTCATGGGTGATTTGGAGAGACCTCTGAAACAGCTTTAGCTCCAGTTTTCTTTTAAAAGAGAATAGAGAAGAGAGTCTTATCTTTGCTGTTGGCAATCTTGGTGTGTCTTCTTAAAAGAAGCTGCTGGACCATCACCTGAATTACCTGAACTTAATTTTGTGCATAAGATTGTTTGAGGTTTTTTGTGTATATTTTCTACTAATGATTTTAATTGAAAATTGGTTTTCAGTATTTCTTTATTAAGTGTGTTTTTTAATCTGGTGCTTTTTTCTCCTTTGCAAGGAGCTCCACTTAACCTCCTATGAAGTACGTTCAGTTTCTTCGAGGAGAAATACATCTCTTAGTTAGTGACAGCTCAGCTTCTGAAGACTTTGTATTTTTTTTCTACATTTCAGGCAAAGTCAGCTTTTCCCAAACACATTTGATTCGTGATGGAAACTAAGTTCAAAAGGAGACATATTTTTATTTGCTCTGCTAAAGTTCTTAGGTGTTTGTATGGGGTTTATTAGTTTGGAGAGGCAGATGTTCTAACAGGACTTTTCAGAAGGATTTCTGTTTGGGTGGAGGCACAAGGTCTGTGGCATATTTCAACAAACAGAAGTAGTGACTGGGAAGTGAGAAGAATTGCAAAATGTTTTGGTTCTTAGGAGTGGAATGCTGTAGTCCATCCCCAGCTGGCACGTCTGTCCTATAAACAGGAGACAACAGCTTCTTGATTGAATTGGGCCGACATGTCTAGGCCTGCTGTGCTAAGCTGGCTGCTTTTTACAAAAAAGGTTGCCTCTTGAATTCCAAGGTTTGTTTCTTTGCTTCCTTCCTGCAACCTTTCATTACACTGGGGACTTGGCTTTCTGTTTCCTGAGTGTGTTTCAGTCTTACGTGACCAGCCTTGTAAGGAGCAGACTGATGGTTGTCATAAAGATGGTCTTGATCATGAAAGAAGATTATCTTATGCCAAAAGGGTGAATGTTGTTCTTTCGTGTTGTTCTGGTGGGTTGTTAAGATGCCAGATCAATGTTTAATAATCTGCTTGCATCCTTTTGCCTTTGATTATTGACTTTTATTTGAATTAGAGATAGGCAGAGCTGTGGTTCTTTTTACATAAAAGAATGAGGTTTATTCCCATGTTTACCTAGATTTTGGGGGGGTTTTTTGTTTGCTTAATAGGAAGTCCATGGCTCTGTCCTGCTCTGGAAAATATATAACTTTATTAGCATTTGTTGGGTACTTTATTTTTCATCGAATACCTATTTTTGCTCTATTTTGTCATGATAACTTGAAGTCCTCATTAAAGAGTTGTTATTTTGCAAGTCAAGAAAAGCTTATAAATTCTACTACCCCAGATCTTTTCAGGAACAACTCCCTTGTGTCCATACAATATTTGGCATCTTTGAAGTTACTTGAAGTTTCAATCATATGATTTCATTTCTTAGATAGATGACTCAAATTTTAGCTCCTGAATTTTTGTATTCATGGTGTTGACTGTTTTTTGTCTTGATCAAAAGTCACCTCATCCTTTTAAATTCTGTCAGGTGCGTAGTGAAGTGTAGATTGTCATTAAAGAAGCTTTTCAAATCTGAATTTACTGTTTACCCAGTAGCTGTGTGCCAAAACCTGTTGAAGACTGTGTTGGCTCCTGGGGATTAAGAGCAGCAAGATCTGTTTCAATTAATGCAGTGTGAGTGTCAAAAGCCCTTTAGCACTCAAAACTCTTAACCAGGCTCATTAGATAAAGGCTGCAGGAAAGCAGGCTTGGGAATTCACACTCCAGACAAATAGCTGCCCTGACAGTGCTAGCAAAGTGAATTATTTCTAGAAAATGTGTGATATCTTCAAACTGGTTCTGCTGTCCAGTGTGCATTCAGGCAGCAGATCCATGTGCACGAAACTGCTGAACCTTCCATTTCAGACTGGCTCTTTCTAGGCAAGCATAGCTGAGTATTTTCTATTTCTTTAAGGCCCTATCTGAATGGAATGGTAAGAGATGTACCTGCAGATTATGAAGACGAATTAAAGGAGAGAGCACCTGTGCGGCCGATCTCGAGAACTGGAGATTCTAGGTGTGGTATGCTGTGTACTTTTCTGATAGTTGCACTGCAAAATCATGGTGAGAGGAAAATGTTAACTTGAAATCCCGAAACATTGTCTGAAATGCCTGGTAGTTTTTCCTGCAAGCTAGAATATAGTATAACAAGAAAAACATGTTTCCTTTGAAAATGGCCGTTGAAGCTTGCATGCCAGTTTTCTTTTTGAATTAATAGAGCACCTCTTCTCCAACTGATGACTTTTATTGAGTCAAATAGTGTGGAATCCTCTTTTTATAGTAGTTTTAAAATTCCTTTTTTTCCTCCTGTCTTGGTTTTGCATGTTCTGAAGTGATCTAAGTGGGTGAGGCAGAAGCAGAACACTTGTAAAGCCCTTACATAAACTCTTGACTGGCACCATTCAGTCTGTCAGTATGGTTGAAGTGCTCAACTGAGTCAGTTTTTCTGATGGCTTCAGAAACCACAGGCAAATGGGGATTGTGAGAAATGCCTTTTTGCTAGGCAGTTTCTTCTTTTTCTTGGGATATTTCTTTGGTTTGTAGGAAAACTGTTTGTCATAAGCATGTCGCATAGTGATACAAGTGAGCCTGTCATGTTTCCCACAGACTGTGTAGGAAGTTCTTGAGTTTGATCATTCCATTTTCTTCTTTTGTCTTTGCCAGAAATCAGGTACAGATTAGTTCTTCAGCTAATGAACAGGCCAAGTCTGCAGCTGAAATGCGGTATGCAACAGGCCTTGTTCTTGGTATGTATAAAAACCTAACTGATAACACTGAGTTCGACTTTCTTTGCATATATCGTTTCTCCATGTGAATAGTTAAAAACTAGGAAAATGAGCTTTTCTTTTTCCTTGTGCTAGTTGTCTCCAAGACTGGTAAATAAGTATTATTTACGTAGAGAAACTAAAGCAAAACATATTCCTTTTTCCTCTTAATGTAACCGAGTAATTAATTTTGGACTTACTAATTAATTTTGAAGAGCCCAAGTTTCTTCTTAGGTTTCACCAACATTTTAAGGCCCAGATAAGGGATTAAATTATTTTTACAAAATGAAGTATGGGAGAAATCTTAACTTCTCTATTGTTAAAGACACAGCTTTATAGTGAATTTTAATTGCAGAAATATGGAAAATGGTACTGTTCACAACCCTGGGGGAGAACAAATGATTCTGATTATCTCTCCTGTAGCCATAATATTTAGCAGGAAGCACTAGAACTGAGTGTAATAGAGAAATACTGGTGAAGACACAGCATTCTTAGCTGAATTCAGGAAACTGTAAGGCAAGAATAATAGAACTGTAGTAGTTCTTCACATGGGAGCTTTTGAAGGCAAGCTAGCTTTGAATTATGGAAAAATAGATTAACAGTTGTCCGAATAATTTCTGGGTTTTTTTCATCTGAATTTACTTGATCTTCAAAGCTGTATGTGTCAGCAAACAGTTTTTTTGAACTGTTTAAGGGCAGCATTAAACCAGTGGTGTTGTAGTGGTCAATCTCTAATCTGCCCGGTCATCTAATTTGTTGTAACTTGAAGACACAGAGGTGTGAATTTGTGCTCCTAGCAGTCCTAGTTAGAAGAATATTGTAAACTGTGTTGTGAAAAGATTAAGTAAATTAAAAATTGGATTTTTTGAAAATGAAAAGTGATTTCAGATTCCCTTAAACTCACAAACCATGAGGTTATCTTGCACATTTTGGTTACTTTGTAGTCCCAGCAGAACTGTTAAATAAAAAAATCAGGCAGTCATGCATCAGGTTTTGTTGCTGTTGCTTAGTTGGATTTTGTTTTAGTTTCTTTCCAACTTCCTTCTCTTTATTATTCAGGTCTACTTCACCAGAAGTCCACAGTCGCTTTGTGTGCGGAGTACGTTAGGAGTCTTTATGTCTGATAGTCATACTATACAGAAAATGCTGCTGGTGTTTTTTAGGGTTTGTTTTAAAAATAATGGAAAACCTCCACACTTACTGGGGGGGAACCATCACAAATCGAAAGTTTTTTGTGTTCCTTAAAATCTACATGAGCTGTTATCTCCATTTCCTTTTACATACAGATATCTGTCGGTACTTTGCTAATTCTTAGTAGTCATGGGAACTAAAAAATTGCTCCTAAAAGTGGAGCAATTTGCTTTCCTCCCCATGGGTTTGACTCCCTTCAGTTTTAATTTTCATTTTTATCTAGACCAGTCCCTCATAATTTTGGAGTGCTGTAGTGTATCTTCCTTAGGTGAACATTAGAAAAAAAAAAAATTAAGTTACTTTTTTTAGTTGCTGTTGTATCAAATAGCTTCGAAATTTGCAGCTTCCTGACTGTGGAAAACCAGGCAAACTAGGAAAATAATAACGAAAATTTTAGTAGTTTTGATCATCATGCTCCAAATAAATTGTCTGTTAAAACTAGGTATCCAATTTTTTTAAGTCAGTAATGATCCAGTGTTCATATAGTCTGCTGTGTTTCAGATTTTAAATTGACTGAAAGCCCATGTTTTTGTCCAGTACCTTTTGTGTATTTGGTGGAGCATTTACACAAATGTGTGGTCATTTCCATTAGGTGGTCAGGACCGAGAACTTCTCCAAAGGAGAAAGGAGAAATACAGACAAGAACTAATGGAACAGATGGCTGAGCAGCAGCGAAATAAGAGACGGTAATGGAAAGTTACTGTATTTTTAAAAGATAATGGCTGAAATTTAGAGGCATTCCATTAATTCAGTGTGGTAAGAAGCAATTTCATGACTAAGGGATTCTAGGCAGCTGAGTAATGCTGCATTTAATTAAACTCATTGTCATGAGAGCTTTAGTTTTTAATGAACATATTCACAACCTTTCAGTGGAACAAAGAAAACCCAAATACTTTTTCATTTTTAAAACTGATTTTTAACTTCCTTAGGGGTAAAAAAGCTTTAACTGAAGTTATCTTTTTTGCTGGTACAGCAGTGTCTAACTGGTTGGCAAAGTTGAAAATTAGTTTTGTTTTTGCCCTTCAATTTAGGAATGTAACTTTTCATTTTTAAAGCATTTGATCATCTGGCTTACGCAGAATAATAAAATATTCATTTCTTCCTTACCTATAAGTCGCTATCTGCTGAATAATAGTATGGATACATAAAAACACACAGCAATATTAGAGAAGGGATGAGGGATTAAAAATCGGTTACTATTGACAGTCTTACTGTGACAAAAATTGTACATGCAGGACAAGCCTGAGCCCAGAAGTTACAAAACAGTATTCATTGCTGCACTTTTGAATCATTCATTTAAATGTGTTTAATATTAAACTTCTTGAATGTGAATAAAGACAAAATTCTTAGAAGTCTTCTGAAAAGCTGTAGTAAAAAAGGATTGTGGTGACTTGTCCTTTTATGGTAGTTGGATTTTTACTAGGTGAAATAGGTGACAGCGAGATACTTCTTGAGAGTTCTGTTTATTTACCAATATGATATTATTTCCTTTCCTGGCTCCGGAAGAAATCAAATGGAATCATTGTCTTCTGTTACTCTGTATTTTCAGAGTTCTTTTAACTACAGAGTTGTGATTTTGTGCTTTGAAAGAATAGTTGTTTTTGCTTTCTGATTTGATCTTTTTTTTAAAAAATACAAAACAGTGAGAAGGAACTTGAGCTCTCAGTTGCTGCTTCTGGAGCTCGGGACCCAGAAAAGAAGGTAAGAAACTTGGACTTTCTTTCAGCTGTATATCCTGTTCTTTTTTTCTTACATGCGCACTGTGGTTGCTCAGTCACAAAACTCTGTAGAGCTGCTATAAAATGATAAATGTTGGGCTATTTTTTTTTTTAATAGGGCATCAGTATATAAGAAAATTGAAGCCAAGAATGATGAGGCTGTGTTGTGGTTTAACCCCATCCAGCAGTCAAGCCCCATGAGCAGCCACTCGCTCACTTCCCCGCCAGCGGGATCAGGGAGAGAATAGGAAGTGTAAAAGCTGGAAAACTCATGGGCTGAGATGAGTTTTTTGAGATGAGCATTATTGCATGTTTAGGCATTGTTACAATTTCAGATATAATTGTCAATATTTTTAAGATATTTATTAATACATTAAGTATATTAAAATAATGTATGAAGTGGTCTACTTTTATATTTTAAGAACTCCTTTTTTGTCTATGATTTGACTGCTTCATGATGATCTCATGATTGAAACGATTGTGATGTGTGTAGGGAGGGACTGAATTATGTGGTGTTTGTTTTTCTCTTTTTTCTCCTTTTTTCTTTTTTAGCCAAAAAACCAGGAATACTTAAAAAAAAATTTTTTGTGCTACCTTCATAGAAAAGGCAAACTGGGAAAGCAAAAGCTGCACACACCAGCAGAGCAAAACGAGGCATTAATTCAGAGCATCCCATGGGCAGGCACATGTTTAGCCCTCACATGTCTTGGGAAGACAAATATCCCTCCAAACATCCTCCACTTCCTTCTTCTTCCCCCCACTTTATATACTGAGCATGATGTTCTATGGTCTGGAATATCCCTTTGGTCAGTTGGGGTTGCCTGTCCCAGCTGTGTCTCCTCCCAGGCACTGCCAGTCCCCTCACCAGCGTGGCAGCAGAAAAAGCAGAAAAGACCTTGGCTCTGTTTTAAGCCCTGCTCAGCAAAACCAAAAACGTCTCTATATTATCAACCCTGTGTTCAGCACAAATCCAAAACACAGCCCCATACCAGCCACTGTGAAGAAAAATTAACTCTTCCCCAGCCAAAAGCAGCACAGGCTGTAAGTCATCACACATGCTTTCAGCTTGAGAGGAAAATATTTTCATGGAAGTTATCGAACATTTTCTTGTACTGTGTTCAAGTGGAAATTTGTACCAACAGTGGGTATCATGGATAGAATAGTGTCCAGTGCTAGCCTTTTACATGCACACAGTAGTGACCTTTCTTTGGGAATGCAAAGTATGCTGCAGAAAGCTTTTTCTGTTTATCAATTAAAAAAGGAAAGGTTGTTTTGCAGATGAGTTGATCTCATGATAGCAGTGTCTAATTTAAAGTCTGTAAATTTTTTTAAGTGATCCAATACAGTGTTTAGGATTACAAGCATTTTTATAGGATTTTATAAAAAGCAAGATGTTTGGTATTGTGTTGTTTATAAGACTTAATGCAGAGTTACTACTGCCTCCACTTCCTTAGTAAGGTGACGATTACATGAAGAATTTTGATTAGCGTGTATCCAGGAGTAGGTTGTCAGCACCAGTAATATCAGTAGGAGACTAATAGTCTTGTAGAGGCTGACAGAACTTGTATGATTTGCATGTACTTGCTGTGTGCCCAAAGCCATTGCGGGTTGGGTATGATGGAGATGTGCTCTTTAAGATGTAGGGTGGTAACTTTCAAGCAACAATAGACTGGTTATTGATTTAACTGGTTACTGGTTTAAATTGTCAACATGGTTTTGGGGATGCTACAACACAGAATGAAACTTATGCCATTTCTGGTGGGTTCAGTAGAGGTGAAAGAAGGTCCTATTTGCTAGAAAATGAAGATGAATTAATAGCTTTAAGATGCTATTAGTCAGACCCTGGTGGGTCTCTTCCAACTCTGAATATTCTGTGAAACCATTTCTTTCTTTCTGTGAGATTTGTGAGACAGGAAACTGAGAATGCACACAGACAAGCAGTGAAGCTGAATCAAAATTCTGACTCCTAAATGGGGAGGGTGAACACCTGTCTGGTTGCATGTTCCTGTCCTCCCTGCTTAAAGGGTTTGTCATCCTTATTTGGTCCCTGTTGCAAACTGATTCAACTTGGTTATCTGGCAAAAATCTGAATCTTTTTTGCTGCTTTAGTTGGTATAGAGAGGTCAGCTGGCTGATAAGGGATTCAGATGATGAGAGGGTTAGAGGGTACAGCTGGGAGGCAGGCAGGAGAAGAGGCAGAACTGAGCAGAGGATGCCGGCTCTTCTGGCTCAGCAGGCCACAAGGTCAGTGTAAACAGTACTGTGTAATCAAAGCTGACTATGCAGAAGCATGCTGTGCTGCAGCACTCAATATACCATACACATCTCAGTCAGAGTCTGTAAAGTGCCTGTTGTAGGAATAAAATTACATCTAGAGCGTGTACAGGGCATGCATAGTGTTTTAAAAGCGCTAATTTAGCTGAAAGCCTTCAATTAAGTTGAATTGCTACATTCATTAAGCATCAGTCACTGTTAGCTTTAAATTGCCTCTCAGGGAGAGATTCTAATTAGGTGGATTTCTTGATTAATTACAGGTTGGTTAAATAGCAATGCCTGATTAAGAATCTATAAATGTAGGCTGTTGTATATGCTGCTTGTTTAAAGTGAAACAATCCCGAAGATGAACTGAGTACTGAAGTCATATTTGAAATCAGCTGCAGAGCTGAAATCTGGGGCGCTTTGGGAACATTTCAGATTAAAGTTGTTAGTGAGAAAGGCTGTTTTAAATGTTCTGCTGCTCAAGACACTGGATTTGAAAAGACAGAAAGTCTGTAGACTGCTGAAATTCAATTGCTTTAGCTAGTATCTTCTATCTGATTCTGTATTCACATCTAGAAATTTGAAGTTAAATGTTATAAGCAAATATTCATGTCTAGTAGATTTTGACAATTTTTATCTAAACACTGTAGTCCATGATTGGTGAGTACTAACTGCCTTGTATATACTGTCTTTCAGCTAAGTGATGAGGAGGTAAAAATTTAATATTTTGTTGAAATATTTCCATATTGTAGGGTATATGATTTTCTGATAGATATTTAATACTTAGCTGGTTTCTGTAGTACTTTCTCTGAATGCATGTTAGTTGAAGAACTTCAATATTACAACCAATAAATTCAGAACAAAATCCCTTTTACTTATACAATATATGATTTGTTCCCATTCTTCTAATATATTACCTTATTTAAACAAACATTAAAATAATTATGCAGAGCAGTTGCTGTAAGGGCTTTCTGGATGTGATAGGATAGTTCTTAAACTAACTGACTTGCATGCCTTCACATTATTTGCATGTTGCTTTTGACTTTCTTCTGAGGCTGCCAGTTATCAATAAACATTTGCTACTTCTGTTTTAAAAAGAACTCCCCCCCAGAATTCGTAATTGTTGTGGTTGAAAAAATTATTAAGATCAAAGGAATTTAAAAAATAAAATAATGGTATTGCAAGGAAATGTTTATTGGAAGAAGTCTCAGTGTGTATTTGATTTTAGTTTTTGCTGATTATGAGCTATTTCAATCTTGGGGTGGAGAGGAGGGATTTCGGAAACTTTTCCTATGCATAATATGAGAGTACTGTCACTGTAGAAAACTGGCAGCTGTAGATAAACTGTTCTACAGACAGCTGTGGAAATGTTCTTTTTTCTGGACATTAACTAGATTCGTATACTTCCTGAAACCTGTGATAAGGTTGCTTTTTGTAAATCTCTGATTGGAGTTTTTCAGAGATTGACAGAGATTTCCTTGTAGTATTGAATTCCCAGTAGATCACTGGGAGGAAAAAATGCTGTTACAAGAAATTTGAACAGCTAGTTGGGATCCAGTGAAGTGTTTGACCCAATGTAAATGGAGGTTTAGAATATTTCCTAGTAATAAGGTAACTGTTTTGTTTTGGTTTTTTTCGTCTGTCTTTTTCTCTTACTTCTTTTTTTTTTTTTCCTTCAGCCAAATAGATTGAAGCAATTTGGCTTCACAGCAAGAGCTTTTGAAGAGAAAGTACCTCCTGAAAGGCCCAGGGTGGCTTTCCAAACTCCAATGCCTGCCTGTTCAGCCTCTCCAGTGAATGAAGACTCTCAAAGTGATAAAGACTTTCAGAGGGGTCTAGCCAGCAGTCTTGGGGAAATGGCAGCTGCCAGGTGCTTCACCATCATATTCATTTTGCATGTTAAATGAGATTGTTGTTTAGCGTGTTATTACTGCTGAGGTAGAGCTCAGTGGTGCTGTTGATCCTTCTCCAAGGAGCTGATGAAGGTAGAAATAGTATTTTGACAAGTAACAGAAAACTAACTGCTTTGCACTGGAATAAAATTTTAGTGTCGATTTCTTACTTGAAAAAATCCATGGAAGCTGGATTATCTTTGAAGGCAGCTCTCTTGTAGTGGATACTTGTGTAGGATAAGGATTGTGCTGTAGAAATTGTATCCATGTCTGTAATACTGAATCACGTTGTGAGGATGCTTGGGCACATGCCCAGCAGAGTCTGTGTTTTCAGAAGGCTGGTATGGCATGAGTTTGGCCCCTGCTAATTAAGCAGTCTCCCAGGACTGAGCTCAGGAATTCACTGTAGGCAAGGACAGCTTGCACTAGATGGTGGGAGAGAAGGAGCTTCAGGCACGTGGCTGAAGCTGTGCTGTGCCACTCACCCTTTGACCAGATCTTGCCTTGTTTTTTTTATTGATGTAGCCAGGAAGTACCATTAACTGAGCCACTTGAAGAGGGCGTGCTTGTTTTATGTTCCTTAGATCCCTGGAATAGTCTGGGATCATGTACTACTCCCTCAGGGAAGGTTAATTCCCTACTGAGACTTACTGCATTTTGTTCCTGCATGCCACTAATGAGAGGTCTTCAGCTGAACTAAATCTAGAATTTTTCCATAATGAATTCTCTTTCTATCCCCGTCCCCACTCCATTCTCTTTCCCTCCCTCTCCTTCTCTCCTCCCCCAACTTCTTTTGATGATATCTTTTCAGTTGTACAACAAACCAAGGAATTGTGTCCTTTTTTTCTTTAAGGCTCGCACCGTTGCCACCGCCTCCACCACCAGTTTTGACAGACAACTATAAAACACCTTATGATGATGCTTATTACTTTTATGGGGCTAGGAATCCTTTGGATCCTGCTCTTGCGTATTGTAAGTTGATGATTTTAGGTGGATTGGTTGTTAGAGTGATTCGTATGACTGCTTTTAATCTAGTTAAATGATGGGTAATGTAGAACAGTGTAACAAATTAAACCCATTTTTCAGATGTGTATTGAATGAAAAGGGCTTTTTTTCAATATTGTTTTTGAATGTGGTCATTTTCTCCAGCAGCAGAAAGGGCTGTGACTTCCAGAAATCTTGTTCATCACTTGAACAAGCTCTAGTCTCAGATTCTTTGCTGTTACTCCTCCCAGATAATTTTCTTTATAATTTTGATAATTAAAACATTTCCTAAAACCAATTAAATAATAATTAATTACATGTTTAGGCATTGTTACAATTTCAGATATAATTTTCAATATTTTAAAGATATTTGTTAATACATTAAATATATTAAAATAATGTATGAAGTGGCCTACTTTTATATTTTAAGAACTCCTTTTTTGTCTATCCTTTGACTGCTTCATGATGATCTCATGACTGAAACAATTGTGATGTGTGTAGGGAGGGACTGAATTATTTGGTGTTAGTTTTTCTCTTTTTTTCTCCTTTTTTTTTTTTAGAGAAAAAACCAGGAATACTTAAAAAAAACTTTTATGCTACCTTCATAGAAAAGGTAAAATAAAGGAGAAAAAAACCTTAGAAAAATAACTCTTTTACTAATTTATTTGAATGACGTTTGGAAAGAATGAGGACAAGTATCACCATTAAGTGAGTCATTTCATTTTAGAATATTTTAATGAAGTAATTTGTAAAATTTAAAGAGGTTTAGTTGAATTTAAGAAATAGACTTATACCTTGACATTCTATTTCTTGCTTTAGAAGGCATTAAGGATTAGCTAAGTTAGTTATAGAATCTGAGAGTTCTGTTTGTTCTGCACTCACAGAGTTTGAGCAGTGAACTCTGTTCTTTTAAATAATGACAAATATTTGTATCTGAGCATTCAAAATTTAAAATTTTTTTCACTTGCAGATGGTACAGGTATGATGGGAATGCAACCTGAACCTAATCTGGATCCTCCTTTAGGCCAAGCCCCAGCAGAGCAGTCTGTGTAAGTATTATCTATATTCATATTCTTTTTGTGTATTTATCTGTAGTGATAGACCTTTTGTGTTGGTAATATTTTGCTGAGAACAGATATGCCTTTGAAATAAAATGTGTTAAAGACAACTCTTCAAACTTCTAATGAAGGATTTCTATCTAGACAATAAAAGAGTTATTCAGTGAACTGCTATTTTCATATGGATTTAAGAAAATGTTTGGGATTATAAGCTGCCAGGCTGTGGAAAACAACAGCTCTTAAATGCTTCAGGAAGGGATTTTTTTTGTTTGTTTTAATTACCCCACTCTGGACCCTCTGATGTTTTTCTTTCATACGTGTGATTTTTCAATTTAGAAGTAACATTGGACAGAGGAATACAGGAGACAGACAAAGAAGCACAGGAGTGAATTCTGAAGAAAAAACAAAGCCTTCCAGAGAGGCTACATTATCTTATCAACAAGAATTACAACAGCAGGTACTGAGTAATAAAGTTTGTGACTCTTTATTCTTCTATTTTTTGACATAAAATGGTTGTAACTGTAGTACTCTTTAAGACAATTTTATTTAGCTTACGAGTAAAAAGCTTTTTAAACTCTCCTTCCTTTCGTGACTTAACTTCCTCTGACCCTGCTTTAGCTCATTTTAGCTTTTCAGGTGGACAGTAAGCTCTTCAGATTTTTGTCAGAGGCACAGAGAATGTTAGGAATGTTACAGCAAACAGATTAGTCCCAGGCATGTAGCTTTGTATAATTATTTTATGAGCATAAGCACCTGCATCTTAAAAAGAATGGCTTGTATTGCTCTGGTATTCCATTATTGCTACAATTTTGAGGAACAGTCTAATTTCAGTAAGTTCTTCATGATCTTTTGGACACTGATTCAAAGGCTTGCCTCTTGTTTATTTTCAGTGTGGTTTTAGGTGGTGTCTTAATTCTTTTTAGCTTCTTTTTTGATAGACTAGACAAATTTTTCAGGTCTCCTGTTTCAGTAGACATCCAAGTCCTATACTCATTGCTGTACCTTGTGGGAGTTTATAGTTATAAAATGTATTTGACCATGATGAGACATGTCACTTTGGAAGAAATTTTGCTAAACCTGGTTCAGTGGGACTTAACGTATTCTTGTCTTATTTTTAATGTATTTCTTTGGTAGAGGTAAATAATAGCTATAAAAATATTATCGTTCTAATTATGATTGTGCATAGGGGTTAAATGAGAGGCTGCCAACCAAGGTCAAATAAAAAATAGAATAACTTTAGGAATAGTGTCAGTTACTGTGCGTGTGGTTCTCTGATGGCGTTTTCTCGCTATAGTCTTAAGTAAATTTTACGTTGCTATGTGAGAGACTGCACAATTTGACATAAAGGTCTAATGAATGTGGCATAATACAGTCTTTCAAAGTTATTATGGTTCAAAGCAAACAGAGGACTTTTTTTTTTCCTATAGGCAAACCTGACTGATGATTTTTGTACACGCTTGAAGGGGCTAGATGGGTCTTTGTTGACTCATTGTATCTCTTACGAAGTTGTGATTACTTGGTGAAGGGAAATTACAGAATCGTAGAGTGGCTGAGGTTGGAAAGAATTTAGAAATCATCCCGTTCCAATCCCTCTGCTATGGACACCTTCCACTAGACCGGGCTGTGTGAAGCCCCATCCAACCTGGCCTTAACACTTCCAGGGATGGGGCATCCAGAACTTCTCTGGGCACCCTGTTCCAATGCCTCACCACCCTCACAGTGTTTTATGTAATTATATTTATCTAATGAAATGTTTATCTGGTGCACATGAGAAATAAACTTAAGAAAATTACAGTAATATATTTCAACTACGTAAATAGTTAATGTTTTAAAAGCTTTGAGTAGAAGATGGACTTTTTAACAGCTGTTCACTTTATAAATGCTACAGTTATTAGGAGGCGTAGTTCCATAAACGATTTTGAAGAAAGAGAAGAACAAAGCATATGAACATTCCTGTGTTATATACACAGATCGTAATGTATTACTGAAGAAAACTATTTTATGAATGATTATAGGATTATGGAACATTCTGTTAAAGCATTTATTATTAGGAGTCATCTCCACTCTAAGTTTTGGTTAAACAAAACGTACCAGATTGAGAGAAGCAAGTGCAGTAATACTGTAGAATTTTGCCTTTTTAATTTTCAGGCAGTATAAACATCTGTATCAAAGATCCAAAGATATGGAACTCTTGATCTAGTGCAAATGTCAGATGTGAACATTTCTGGAACTTTGAAGTCTTATGTGTAGGATGTTTCTCTGATTATGCACAACTGGACATGCTCGCTTTGACAACAGAATTCAATGCACTGTCTGCAGTATAGACAGTAAACTGTTTGGATTTGCTTGATGTAGATGAGGGAAATAGATGATAAGAGCATTCACTTTGCTCTGTTAACTTTTTATTAAACTTCTACTTAATGTGGTATTATTGTGGAACTAACCTTGATTGGTTTGTTTTTAGATAAGAGAGAGAGAAGAGCGACGCAGACAAGAGCGAGAGGAGAAGGAGAAGTTAGAAGCAGAAATGAGAAATTACAATCCCTGGGGAAGAGGTGGTGGTGGTGCTCCTCTCAGAGATGCAGAAGGAAATCTGATAAGTATGTTTGTGAAAATTATGGGTTGTCTTTTCAAGAGTAAGGGCTCTATTCAGCCATATTATTCCTCGTTTTGTAACACTGGTAACCCTTGACAAATAAGACTTATTTGTTTCAAGGAGATGCACTCTAGGAATAGTTATTATTTTGATTTCTGTAGAATCATTCAAAGAATACAATCCAAACAAAATGGGAAACAGAGGATATGTCAACTATAAGTGAAGACACAATGCAGTTGTAAAGGGAGAAGGAGGAAAACAAGCTGTCAGAATCATCTGCAATACAGAAATACTGAAGTTTGTTGCGAAGACTTATTTAAACATGTCCTAGGAACAGGTTTTAAGTTTTCTTACTTTTTAAAAATAATTTCTAGGCTTAGAAATCTCTACTTGTGATACGAAAAATGGAAGCATGTTTGTATAAATATACAAAGCTAAGTGGAATATTTATATTTCCCAAAATAGCACTGCTGGTAAATGGTTATATAAAGAGCACTCAGCAGTAATTTTTTTAAGGCTTACTTTTTTCCAAGTGCTGTTTTATGGAAGTAGTGAGCTGGAAGATAGCTGTGATCCAGGTTGTTCATCTGCCCTTCCAGTAAATCATGAAACAGTTTATATATGAAAGTAATTAGTTTCAGTTGGATGACACCTGAGAAACAGATGTCAAAATTAATAGTGTATTTTGAGAGCAGTGAGTAAAGTTTGAATGTTTTTTAAAGCTTTTGTGGCCAAATTACAGGTTTAGAAGCTTGTATTGAGGATCCAAGCTTGTGTTTATCCTCAGGGCAGGTAGAGGTGTTCATACTGCCTTACTTCTGGCACTGCATTTACGTGTTTGGCTTCTTCCTCTAGGCTATAACAGTGGTGTGACTGGAAATGTAAAGGTCTCATACTGGCCTGAGCTCTGCACGTAACTGCTGAGAAGTTTACCTCTGTCTGTTAATGAGAAACCAAGAGGAAGAAGCTTCTTACCCTATTTCCCTGAATTACATTTGTAAAATACTTTTCCCACCATAGCTTGGCAGCATGATGGATAAGCTATGACTCAAGTGTCGTGAAACAGAACATAGTTTCTGACATGTCTCTTTTTTATGCAGTGTGACTTGGCCTTTTATCCTCTTACAAATGTCTCTAAATAGCTTTTGAGACTGATATATGCAAAGGCTGCTTTACAGAGAGGCATGTAATTTAAAGTTCTTGGAATCTGTGTGCTTAAATGGCTACAGTAGTTCGTAATTATCAGAAACACTATTTCAAAAGGTAATCTGAAAACTATGCAGTACTTTTTTGCTTTGAAATGAGCCTTCTAAGTGTAGTGTGGTAACACTTCAAAATGAGCTGAAATTAACATCTTTGATCAGACACCATGTAAATTTTGATGAAAATGTTGGATAACGTTGCTTCGCTTGCATATAGAAATCTGCACCTGGATCATTACTGAAGACATGAAGGCCAAAATATGCTTCAGTGCTTCAAGATCACTTATTTCCCTCAACAGTAATTAAAGAGAGATTCAGCACTTAAAATATCAATACTAAACTCAAAAATATTTTACAGCTTTAAGGAGATAGAAGAAGGGGTGGTTTCTAAATATGTTCTTGTCAACACAGACTTGTCAGTCAGTTTTGTCTTTGAGTTCTTTATCTTTCCATTTAACAGCATTTTGTAGCAGGGGAGAAGGGAGGTTTGTTGTGAATAATCATTCCTGACAAAAGAGAAGCAACGAAATAAATCTTTTGATCTGTCAGTTAATAGTACCTAACTATTAGTATTTCACCCTTAGCCTCTATATTCTTGTCTTTGCCTGAATTTTTTGTTCTTGTGGCTGATATGCCCAGGAAAAGTGGAATCTAATCAAAACCCCCTGTGTTTTGGAGAATCTAGAGTGAACATGCCTTTATGAGACTAAAATACTATAAACAGTTATTTCCCCTTTCCTTTAGCGGACTTGAATATCATGCACAAGCGAAATGAAGAGGCATATCATAATCCAGAGGCAAGACTATATGAAGATAAAAGGGCTATTGTTGACCTAACTTTGGCCTCCTCAAGACCTGAGAACTCAGAAGCATCTACAAATAAAATAGCAGGTTTTTAAGAATACTGTATTACTCCTCTAACTATTCATAAGTCTTAGTGATCAAAATTCCATAGTTCTTTACCTCCTTCTGGTAGTCCTATGATAGTGTTAGTGCTCTCTTCCTGTGAAGTCAGTATCATGCTTCTTTCCCAAATCTCTTCATTGCTGTCACTGTGTGCTCTTAAAATCTTTCCTGTCTTGTCAGTAACGATAACTAAAGCTGTTTTAGCTGAAGAGTGAGGATCAGTATATTAGTTTTCCAGATTTGGTGTTTTCTAATGAAATCTTCCTACATGTTTGTCTTATTTTTGAATGACACAGTGAAATACATCTGTGTGGTAGTTGAGAATATGGAATAAAAGGAGATGGAAGGTCTTCAGGTGTATGATGTTAGAGGTTAAGGTGAAATTGGTACAGTAACTAGGTTAACAAGTTCTAAAAAGTTACAGGTAAATTGGGTACATATGGAGCCCTGTGCACTTCCTTGAAGTTCTAGGGATTTTGTTTTATTTTCGTATTTTAAAACTAATGCATCTTTATCTCCTTACGTTTTGTGAGACATCTAAATGAGAGCACTGTGTTACTCCAGACCTGTCCCTAGTTTAGGATGGGCAAAGGCCAGTGGTGACAATCTTCTCGACTCAGATTAGATGCTACTTTTCCTTCTCCTGATTGAATTGTTGCACTTCTGAATAAAGAATTAGATGGTATTTGGGACATGAATCTATTTTGCACTATTGCAATTCAGCATCCTTACCTCTGACTTTTGTTCCTTTTGTCCCACCTCTCTTCGTCCCCAACAGAGTGTATATTTAACCATTCAGTAAGAAGTGAAACAGGAAGCCTGATAAAGTAACAATGCAAAACAGCCAAGAGCCCCCTGGTTAGATCACTTAGGGATCAGGAGGTGGTGAACATCAGTGATGGGAGCTTTATAATCTTGCACCTTGAATTTGATCAGCCACTCAGTAGAGTGTGTGTTTTGTGTATGTTTTGGTGGGTTTGGTTGCTTGATTTTGTAGGGGCTTTTTTTTTTGTTCACTGCCTTATTAAAAGAGGAACTTGCAAGATAGTAGCTGGTACACAGCAAGTGTTTTCCTTGATACTTTCCATAGTAACTTGCCTGTTATGTACCCATGCCTTCTAAATGGTGTATAAAATTTATTCTGCTTTTTTATATGGAAGTAGCTCCATCATGAAAGAGCCATATGTAAATCTAGTTATATTTTGGAAGGACTCAAGCAGTGCTTCCATGTAAGGAAAAATAATCTCAAAGTATTCTCCTTGGTATGCAAACACATGTTGCTAAGGCTAGGCTGTAGCAGTAAACATGTGCATTCCTCTGGGAATACTTTTATGTGTTATTTATGCTTTCATCTGACTTGGGTGTTACCTCACCATACAGGGAAATGTAATGTTCATCTCAGCTCAGAGGAGCTGTTGCTCTTGCATGTGCTTGAGGCACTGTCCTTCAGAGCAGACATGATACGAGTGAAGAACATGCTGCATGAGCTGAAAAGTTAATACAACTGACTCTACTTTTCCTTTACTTCCTTTCTTTCTCCTCTGCTTCTTGTAGAGATTCTGTTCTGCAAAACCTGCTCTGCGTGGTATCTGAATTAATCCTCCTGTCTAGAGCTTTGGAGTCTGTATGGCTATGTCATGGTCGTAACTCAGGGCTAAAGGAAACCTGATACTTGAAACTTCATCAGAAAGCACTTTATTTTGTTAGAATTCAGTTTTCTGACTGCTTAGAATTTTATTTGCCAGTCTGGGGCTTTGCTTTTTGTAGCATCGTTTGCTGTTTTGTGTAAATATTTGTTCTGTTAGGATGCTCTGTTTTTAAAGAGTGAATAAACCTAAGGAACAGAACTGCATGTTTGAAGTCAGAGGAATTGCAAGCAGTAAAGTCATGAGACGTAAAGTATTTGCTATTGTAATTAACTTGCAGGTAATGTTCTTAGATAGTAAGCTGCAAATTGGTCAGTAGAATTGGTGACTTCAGTAGGTGTTGTTTTTTGGAAATACCGCTCGCTTGGATGGTATCAAACAGTTAAAACATTGCAATTATTCCAGGCAGATAATTAAGAACTTTTAAGCCCCCCTGTAGCCTTGTGTTACGACTGTCATAAGCTTCCTTTTTGAAGCAAGTGTCTCGGATTCCCCGTTCCTCACTCTGGCTTGCTGTTTTAAGTTCTGTTTGATTTTTATCTGTAACCTTTCCCCTCCCTTAGGTGTTACATTTGCACAGGCCTCTCCTTTTGCTCGAGGTAATGTGTTTGGTGAACCTCCATCTCCAGAGCAGCTTAAGCGCCAGGAATCCTACAAGAACTTCCTCCGTCTACAGGTGAATGCTCATGCCAGGTATCACCTGGTGAAATGAATTGTGAAAGAAGGGTTTACATTCAGAGTAAATCATCACTGCTGACCAGAGATCTTATTTGTGCTATCATAGCCAGTTCTGCACACAAGAGGTGTACTAAAAGCTACATACTATCAAGTTTCTTGGATTTTGGCTTACCTAATAGCATCACTTATACAAGCATTTCTTAATAGTTGGCTTCTTTAATCTAGACTCTGTCTTTTTTTTCTGAAGTACAGCTCTGTAAACACAGTATTGAGTTCTGAAGCTGTACATACAGTACAGGTTTGCATACATAAATGACTGCAGAAGCAAAGATGTTCGCCCTTGGAAGTCTACATGATAAAAATGCATGTTCATCAAAATGAAGTGGTGATCAGTCATAGTGTAGTTATTTTTTTGATGGGTATATAAAACCTAATTGTTCTTCAGCCAGCTTATGTCTTCTGTCCATAATACTTCACATTTAATATTATGCTGCACAAATTAAATATCAATGTAATTAAATACCATTATCAAGGAAATCATAGCTAATATAAGACTACTAAAGTCATACAGTAGTTTGATGTGGATCTCTTGAAAAGAAAAGATCAAGGGTTTTTTTCCATGCATAGGGCTGTCAAAAAGACTAAAGAATGGGCAGACCTTTTGCTTCAGTGAGTCAGCACTTCATCTAATAATACTATAGTTGTGGAATGGAAAAAGATAATTACCAGATCTTTTTGGCTCCCCATCTGCCATTATTGAATCAGTGAATAAAAGTGTTACTTCAGCACATCTGGAATAGAGCAAGTGTTTGGAAATACTCTTTATTAGGAGTGTTTATAAGTAGTTTCCTTGCTGGGGGAATGGCTCCAATGGCCAAAAAAAAATAGTAAAAGAGAATCTCATTTTAAAGGAATTGTGGAGCTGAAATACAGGACAGGCTCTAGGATTCTTTCGGTCTCACCATATAGCTTTTGATTTTGCAAGTAGGTACTGCAAAAATGGTGGTAAATGTTGTTAATCAGATTGCTACTGGCTATTGACAGTTGAATACTTTGCTTTATTTTTAAGATTGAAGAAAAGAGACGTAGGGAAGAAGCAGAGCGAGAAAAACTTAGATTGGAAGAAGAAAAAGAGGAAAAACGACTTGCAGAGCAGAGGATGAGAATTCAGAAGGCATATGAAGAGGAACTAGAGGAAAGAAGGAGGAAAGAGGAGGAGGTGTAGTATTATGATACTTTGATTTCTTTCCATCCTAAACTAACCCTTTATAATATTTGTTATCTAGAAGGTAAGATGAGAAGTGTCCTGTGGATTGGTCTTTGCTTTTAAATGGGTCTGCGTTAGGCAGAGGTGAGGTAGAACATTGTCAGTTTTAACTTAAATATTTTTCTCACTCTTTATGGTATACTACAAACTTGAAGTACTGTTAATTCCTTAAAAGAAAAAGTCTGTAGTTTTTTACATGACAGTAATGCTCTCCTTTTTGAAAGAAATTGGTGGTGAGGCCAATAGAAAGCTTTGTCAAAGTGGCGAATTAGAAAAATATCATTCCAGTTTTTGTCTTAAATCTAGCTCTCATGGAATTATTTGTAAAATGTAACTCTGCAGGAATATTTTGTAAAGCCTTTTTTTGAATTGGCAAGAAGATATCTTTGAGATAAGAATACTGCTTGTTTTGGAAGAACGCCAAGCAAATCTAGTGAATACTTTTCATGGAGATAAATTCAAACCTAAATCAATACCCATTGATTTAATTCAAACCCCGGATTTTTATTTCTTGGCTTTGCATTTTTAAATAAATTTGCATAATTTAGAATATAATAAATATTCTAAATTGTAGAAAGAGGACACAAGGCCATCAGAGAAGGAAGAGTCTTTCAGTACCCTATGGGATTATAAAAGATCAGCTTAGGATGTAGAACTTGAAAATTTCTAAGACAGAACACTTAGCTTAGATTCTAAATTCTCCTTCCCTAGTGTGATCAGATTAGTTGGATGAGCCTTCTCTTCTGGATACTAGAGCTGGTCTAGCAGAGATCAGGGAGCTTACTGGTGTCATTACTATTCACAGTCACAAGACTAAAACTGAGACCAGATGATAATTTCTTTGTGGTTTTGTGATAGTGCGGTCTGCAGTATGTTTTGATTGAATCTGAATTTTTGGAAATGATTCCTACAGTTTAGCCTTAGCTGATGGCAGATCTGGGGTCACAAAGTGATGTTTACAGAAGTTATTAGGAATTCTGTTTAATAATGTTAGCAAAGCCAGGGCTGCTGATGTTTAATATTTGAATGAGATGTATTTTGAGTATTTGAAGTCAGACTAATGAAATATGCTTTTTTATTTCATACTAATCACTTTGTTGTGTAATTTTAATTTCTCAAAGAAAAAGAAAACGAAACTTCAGTAATTGAGTCTTTTTAATGTATTAATTATGTTACAGCGAAGATTGAAAAATAAAGAAGTAATTCAGTTAGATGAAGAAAGGAGAAAAGAGGCAGAAAAACAAAGAAAAGAAAAAGAAGAAAAGCAAGAGGAACAACTTAGACAGTATTTTGAGAAAGAAAAGATGGAAGAGGAAAAGAAGATGGTATGCTTAAGTGACTTTCTAAGATAACTTTTTAAAATAACTGGATTTTAAGGAAATCACATGATTTCTTTGACATCTGCCTTCAGTGTTGTTCACCTCTCAGTTTATCAAACTGCAGTGTACTTAATGCACGAACAGAGCACAGCTGATGAAAGAATCAGACATATTACAGTTAGAAACTTATCTTGTTGATCAAATTTGCATTAAAAAGTAGTAAAAGCAAGATTAATAATCTGCACTCAATAGTTGATTTTTACGTCTGCTGTGAAGTACCGTGACCTGCATTTGCTGAGGTGTAAATACAAATAAAATTGTTTATTAGAGGACTGGTAGGACTGTTCATCTTGAACAATGGTGGTTTTGGTAATTTAATTATTTTCCTTTGACCTGTGTGATGTTAGAAGTCCATCACATAGAATTCTGATGGACAAAATCTAAGTAAATTATTAAACTGTCTCATAAAATTTCTACAAAATCTCTACTAAATTCCTGTAATTTCTCTGAAATGGACAGATATAAAGGAAATGTCTAGAGGAAAAAAGATATGTAACTGAAATACAAATTAAGGGAAAAAGCACCCTACAGCACAGAAAAAAAGTATTAAAATTGCTATAGTAGAAAACAAAAATCACATGAAATAATTTTTGCAGTCATTTTATGCGCTTAGGAACATTTTTTTCTGTCAAAAGGAAAGCACTAACAAAACTTTCCCTGTCCAAAATAACACTTTATTCAGAAGCTGTAGGAATGTAGTTTCAGTCTTGGTTTCCTCCCTGCAGTTGTCACGACAAGCTTCACCTGTCATTCCTGCTCTTCAGAACAAATCAATAAGAAAAGAAGAAAGGATTCCCTCTGCTGAGAGCCATCTATCTTACTATGCACAAGTATGATGGTTATAGCACACTTCTGCTGGTTTATTTAAAACACTACAGTGTATGAAATCATGCCAGATTTTTAAAGCTTGCTAGTTATTGCTGGAATGCCATGGATAACGAGACAGTCTTTACATTAATCAGTCTTGTAGCTCTGAAATCTAAGGTGAAATTTTATTTGAAGTATTGAAGAATTTGTTTTGGTGGTGTGTTATTTTAGTTTTTTTTCTGCATGGGCATTTTCTGTCAGAATGAGTACCTCATTTTGGAGAGGACATACACTGTCCAGACCCTTAGCAGGGGTCTAGTGATCTCAAGATATAGGATAAGAAAGTTTGCATATAATCTGGCAGCTCATCATGTTCACTCAAGAAGAACTTAGCTCAGGCATAGAGTTTAATGTTGATTTGTAGCTACTGACATTATTGTGTAATCTTTATGCTTTTGAAGGTAGAAGAAGATTATAACTCCTAATACACTTTGCCTTCTTCTCTGCATCACAAATGAGTTACAGTAGTGGTTCTGAGACCACTCATTTTTTTACTTGATAATCTTCTCGGGGGTTTTTTTGGCTTTTTAAATAAACTTTTCCTAGAAGAGAGTAGATTAACTAAGTGTTTATGGTATTTGAATCTCAGGCTACACCTCTGTCTATTTATTGAAAAAGTGTTTGTTTGTTTTTTACCAACTCTCTGTCTGAACTGGGCTAAATACTTTATAGTGCAGTTTCAGAGAATATTGTATGTCACACTTTAAATCTTATTAAAACCTTTACTTACCCTAAATGTGAAGAATGCTCTGGAGGTAGCATTCTTATCATTTATCAGTACTTAGTATAGGTTTGTTTAGATTTCTGAATAGTGCATTATAGGTATTGTCATAGTAATTTGGATTATACATTTAAAGACGAGATTTAAAAAACCTTATGCATTCACAACCTGTAAGGTTGCTGTTCTGTCTTCCAATGGTTAATGTAAATTGGATGTAAAATAAGGAAATAAAATGTACTGTAATTTCTTCCTTTTACAAATTAACATTTCATGTTTATGATGATCTCTAGGATCCTGCACAGCCAAGAGCTCCCTCTCCACCTGTCCCTGCTAGAAGAAATCAGTTACGTTCATTAGGTGAGTATTTGTCTTTATTGCCAGTTCACTTTCTATTACAACACAATCATTCTCAGTTACAGCTCCTTTCTTGCCTGCAAGAGAATAGTCCTTTAAAATTTGCATTTCTGTCTAGGTGTTTTCTCTCTCTTAGTACTATCAATGTGTTGGCATGGTATGTGGGAAGTTTTAAGACAAATTAAAAATGCATTTATTATGTGTCATCATAAGGAAATATTTTTTTGTGAAAACGCTGGTAATGGAATAGTCTGCATGGGAAGTGTTGGATCTGTCATAATGGTGGTACCACTGTGACCAGAATATTGCAAAATGGGAGAGTTTTGCATTGGCTGAGTAAGGGATTAGACCAACAGAGTGTAGAGCGTTGCAGTCCTGATTCTTAAATTCTACCTACCTTTGTTAATCTGCCTAATACTCTCCTCATTCCTCTTAGCTTTCACTGGTGGGTCTAAAATTCATATGTGCTGGAAGGATCTCCTTTGCTTTTTTTATATTAGTTATCCTGGCAATACTTGGGTGGAAAGCAGTAATTTTTCTGCTGATACTTTTTTTAACAAGTATGTAAGAAACAACACATGGAATGTAGCAGTAAATTATGTCCTACAAATGCTAGCCTGCAGCAGAAAGTAACTGGGGCCGTTCCGGGGAGCTGTGGATTTTCCACTAAATGGAAGGCAGAGTGGTTCTTAATGCAGCTATTGGAAATTGACTCAGATGATCTGCCAGGAGAGAAATGAAGACATAAACTAGTAAGACTCGCTTGCCTGCTATGTTCTGGGCACTGAAATCTAAAAGTCAGTAAAATATCAAATTATAAGTATGTTATTTGGAAAAAGAGGAATTTCTTAAACTGGTTTAACTTTTGGAGGATTGCTGTCCTGGCCACAAAAAACTGGCATGGACCCAAAGTAGGTCTGAAAAGTCAACATAAGCATGTACTAAAAATTTGAATTAGAACTCTTGACCACTTAAGAGAGTCTGCTCTAGGCAGACAGATATCCCACTTTTGAGTCAGGAAAAAAAATGATGTTGAGTGCTTGCAGATACCACTTCAGTCCCTGTTATCTGAGAACTGTGTAGGCTTGCATATTTCAAAATAAGGCTATTTACTGGCAACACCCACTTGTATTCCATAGCCTTTCCTTTTCTAAATATAGCGAAACATTTCCAGTGACATTTGTATGTTTTCTGCTGTTCAGGGGTTCTGGTGCTTGTGCTGTCTCAAAATAAAAACTCTGAATGTTGCGATTCCTGTGCTTGTACAGTCCTTGTTTTAATTAACATTTCATTATATCTGTTTTTCCCTTTATTTTTTACTTATCTTTATAAGTTGGCAGCAGCATTGCTCTGACACTCCTTATTTTTAAATTATTTGTGCTAAATTGCAGAGGAAAGAAAGAATGTGATAAATGAATTATCAGAGATGAGGAAGCAGCTTCGTAGTGAAGAGAGGCGACTGCAGGAACAGTTGCTAAGTGTGTCCAGTCATGATAATGTACCAATTACATGGTAGGAATTTAATCTTGTTTTAAAAGCTTGATTTTTCACAGGAACTTAAGAGTTGATGTGTATTATTAACTAGTATTAGCTGGCCAATATACGTGAGTGGAATGAAAAGGTAGAAGGTAGAAGTTGTATATAAAATTGTTTTTCATTTTTTTTTCTAATGTGTTTGTTTTTTTTCCAAGACTCTTGCTGAAATTTATTGTAAGAATGGCTGTACTGGTGAGATTGGAAGTTGCAACGCTCTGTCCTGAAGAGTGATCTAAAACAGATGTCTAAGGAAGAATTTTATCTCATTACCTTTTTTCCTAGGGCATAATTCGTGCCTGTAAACTGCAGTACTACTGCTGCTGAATATGCTTACGAATACTGTACTGTTGTGGAAGTACTTTCTTTCTTACTGAAAAATCATATTCTCTTTATTCAATAAATTTGGGTTGCTTCTAAAATGTATTAGTTAATCATACCAATTAGCTGGAAAAGACTCATCTAATTACTAGTCTTAGTTCCAGTCTGTAAAGTATGAGGGGTTTTTTTAATTTTAAGTAGGTTATCTCTTTTTATAACACAATATGCAGTGTCGTTACTTTCAAATTTATTTTCCCGTTTTGATAGCTTTATTTAAAGATAAAAGATCTGAACTTTATCAATATTATATTTCCATCCAGCTCATTAATATTGTGGTATTGAATTGTGTTCTGCTTGTTTTACAAACCTTTCAAGCAGGAGGAGAGAGAAGAACCCAAGGGACATATTTGAGATGGCCAGGCTTCGTCTGCAGGCTCCAGTTCGACGACCTTCCTTAAAGGAGGCACAAGATCCTGTCAATATACAGAATATCTGGGAATTTAATGAACTTAAATACAAAGGCAGGTAGATCTGCTTGTTACTGATAAAGAAGGGTAGGGAAACATCTGTCCTTTTCCTCCATCTTCCATTCCATGCAGGATTTAAAGACAAAAATAGAAATCAAGCTCTTCATGACCTACTGCCCATGCAACACACTTCGTGGACAGTACTTTGTGTGTGTGTGTGTGTGTGTGTCTCTCTGTGGGGCTGTTCCTGCAATTCCATGGAATTCTTGGCATCACAGCACTGCATCATCACTCAGGGCACCGACCTGTCTTTTAGTCCCTGCTGCTTAAACTTCTTGTGCATTTGATATCATGGTGTTACTGAAAATAGACTGAATGGGGCTTTTTTACCCACCAACAAATTATGTTTTTGTATAACTTTCTGTTTCTTCTTTACCAGAAAATATGTATTTTTCATATAGTAAAATTATGAAATCATTGCGAAGTTGCTCATCCTCTTGGTCATTTTCAATATTGTTTTTTAATGACTTTGTAGCTATTTATTTAAAAATGCTTTTCAGAAATGTTAATTTAGGGAAAAAAATGTAAATTTCTTATCTTTGCTCTAGATCCTGAAACACGTATGGGCTTGAGGCACATGTATCCTGATCCTCCAAAAGATGACCAGACTCTAGAGATTCAACAGCAGGCTCTGTTGAGGGAGCAGCAGAGGAAACTTGACAGAATGAGAATGAGGAGAGAAACGGAAGGTAAGGAATGAATGCTCTGAGATAAACAAAAATCTTTGAAATTATGTGTTTTGTATTTGATAAGAATTAAAACCCACTAGCACTAGTTTTACTTCTTTCAAATGCACTTTCACCACTGTAGTACAAAACAGTAAAACACCAGAATACTGAAAGTCTATCATAATATAAGCATAAAAAATTTGAGTGTTTGGGGGAGCTTTTGTGGTTTTTTACTTAGTTCTGGGTTTTTTTTAGTTGCTATGACTATTTCTCTTTGGTTCCCTAATTTAACTAGTGTTTCATACTTCAAAAACTGTAAGAGAAAAGTAGTTTTGTTACTGTTTCTTGAAGAAAACTACAGAGCTGTGAAACTTCCGCTGAATTGTGAAAAAAGTGTTAGCAGTTTTTCAGTTAGCAGAATTCAGTTAGTGAATTCCATGGAGCAATTCTTCAGTTCTCATGGAGGAAGTAGGATGGCTTTGAATTGATGAAAATGCAGCCAGTTTATCTTCACCTTGGTCTCGTTTAATATATGAAATTTCTTTTATTTCCATGATCTTGGGTTGATCTATTTCAGTTTCAGAAACCTGTACCCATAAACAGGTTTTGCTTTAGAAACTATGTGTGAGATGCTGTAACTACTTTGAGGTTACAGAAGGAAAATGTTGTTTGTATTGCTTAATAGAGATGATCCTAAGATATTAACATCCTAACATGGTAAAATATTTTGGCTGCATATTGCAGGAGCAGTGAAAAGTAAATGTATTATCCCTTTTCTTGCATGCTACAATTAATTCCAAATGTAAGGCTCATTCAGATATCTTTTACAAACGCTCATGAAAGAGCAATATCTCCAGTTATTTTAGATGATATTTAAAATTATAATGAGAGTTGCTTAAACCTATACAAATGAACTCAGTTTTGAGTGCAGGATACAGATTTCTCAGAAGAGTGTTTGCCTCTGTAATTCAGACTGGCCTAAGTAAATTTTTGAAGAGAAAGTAACTTTGTTTCTGTGGTGGCTTAGCCTTTGCAAGCAGCCAGACTTCCACCTGGCTGCTCTCCTGCTTATGTCTCCTCACTCCTGCCCTTGGGGGAAACAGGAAGAATAAAGCTTGTTGGCCAAGGTTCAGATGGGGAGAGTGGTTACCGATTGCTGTTGTGGGCAAAGCAGACCCAACTTGGGGAAAATTAACCTGATTACTATCAACCTAAATATTTGATTACTGACTTTGAGTCGTAAGGTAAAAAGAGTAGGAAAATAAAAAGACGAGCATGAAGTCCACATCTTTTCTGCCCCTTTCCCATGACCAGTTCCACTCCTTTATTCTCAATGTCCCTGCTCTCCTTCCTTGGTACCACCCACATCACACTTCTGTGATGCAATGAGTGATGTCAGGTTCAGACAGGGAGGAATTATGGCAGCAGTTTCTCTCTGCTGCTTCTGTCTTCCTGCACCTTTTGGTCTGCTTGACCATACTGTCTTTCGTGGGCTGCAGGAGAATCTCTGCTCTGGCACCTGAGCACTTCCTCCTCCTTCTTCTCTGGCCTTGGTGCCTCCAGGGCTGCTTCTCACAGGTTTCTGAGGACTGTCCTCAGTTCTACTGCCACGCTTTGATGTGCTCTTTCTCAGATTTGTTTGCAGAGGCATCACAAACCTGACTGATAGGCCCTGCTCTGTCCTGCAGCAGCTCTGTCATGACACTGGCTGTGCCCAGCACAGGGTAGCCCCTGGCACCTTCCCACAGCCCCCCATCTGGCACAGTCACCCGAAGAATTGCTCCTTAGACTTCATTAACCTTAGGTGGAAGTTGGACATTAAATAAAACCAAGCATATGTGGAACAAAAACATTTAAGTTTTTGCATACTGCTTTGGAAAAACTGTATGCCTCTTCTTGTCACTGGTGCTTTGAGGCTTGCTCCTGTTAGCTGTTGCCAGACCTGTATGTGAGTAAGATTAGCAAAATTGATACCAAGACATGGAGGGTGACAGTTGTGTTTTGTTCAGTATCCTGTTGAGTGTTAAAGATGATTCCTATTCCATCTTGGACAGATGTGCTGGAGTTCAAGCAATGTGTGCAGTATTCCTTATGGATGATAGAACATCACAGTTGCAAATAAGCATATCTATACTGTGTTCTGTGTTAATTACATGGTTGTGAATATCATTTAATGTTTAAATGGAATGGATAGGGTTGGCTTCAGTCTTCCTCTTCATGAGATTGACTGAAATGGTGAAAAGCAATTCACTGGCTTCAGCTGAGATCTCTCTGGGGCTTGGTTCTGATTTTCTGCCTTTAGAATATTTTTTAATAGACCAGTCTGAAAAAGTTTTCATTTAATGTTTTCTGAAGAGAACCTCCACCATCTAGAAAGCAAATTTGCCTTTTCCATTAATTTCAACCATAAGCAGTCATTTAGACTTCTGCTAATGGATAATGTTGGCTTCCGTGATAATGTCCAAGGAAAGGCCTCTTCAGGTTAGCTTAGATTAGTTGGTAGATAGGCAGCTGATTTTTATAAGTATTTTCTACTGATGCTTCTAGAGGATCCTTGAACAGCTTTTCCTCTTTCTCTCTCCTACTGCTTTACTACATCATTGAACTTTATAGTCTGTCACTGAGTACTGAGCAAGAGAATTAGTTGCCATCTCTTTGTTTCCAGTTTATTTTCCTCAGAGACAAGTTCATCATCTTCCTCTCGCTGAAAATAGATGAGTGGTTTTATAGACTGATTTAAGGCAGAAAGATGAGTTTAAGCAGTATGTACTTTTGTTCTGTGGGTGAAATAATGTGTTACGGGCTGTTGTGGCAAAGCCATACCTTTTTTCCCGCACTATGTGTAAGTGTTCTTTGCCTTATATGCTTTTTATACGGTGTTCCCTCTGATATGTTTGTTTTTCTTTTTATGTGAAAGAGGAATATGTTGACTGTTAATGGAACTATAAACTGAGAAATCAGTGTTTTAAATGTCTCAAGTTTTTAAATGCTAGCTGTGTCCCTGTAAATGAGGCAGTCTTTTGCAGACTTCTGGATGGTTATTATTCTGGGGGATGGGAGGGAAAGCCCCAAGGGCAGGTTTGATGTTGCTGTGCTGCAGTGCTGGGTGCTGCTTGACTGGAGCAGTGTCAGGAATGGGCTGGGTGTCAGTCCAGCAGGACTGACAGCCCGTGTGCTCTGATGCTGGACATAAGGTCAGCTACACACTGAGTAAGGTTTTGTTTCTTGCACCTCTGCCTCAAAATCAATCGAATTAAATCATTTATTTGAAAACTTAAACTAAATAAGAAAAATAACTTCAGTTCTGCTTCTTTGCATTTCCAGCACATGCATTAGGTCATTGTTAGCTTAACTTTTAGGATGGTTCTCTGTGCTCTCCAGAACTGAGCTTTTTATCCCTAGATAAAAGCATATATATTCTTATCACTTTCCTCTGCGAAATGGTCTGTCTAGTTCAGCCTCTCTTTAAAAGCTGGAAGTGTGGCGTACTCAGCATGTCGAATGTACATTTACTCCTGGGGCTTTCTGCAGTCCCTTCTGTGGTTGTTACTCTCTGCCAGGAGCCAAAAAACAGATTAGAAATAATACACTACAGATTTCTGTAGTGATTTCAATTTGATTTCTCTGATTCTACTTAAATTTACATAAGGAAACTGGAATAATTATTGTGTTAAAATGTTTTAAAAACTCATTTATTCATTACAATTTGTGTATATTTAAAGATGTAATGCATACTGGTCTATTTTTGCAGTAATAAGCTGATAAAATATGTTTTGTTACCAACTATTTTTATGTCAACCTTGTTGTTTTGTCTCCTGTCTTTGTAGCTTTTGTTGATCAAGATGATTCTGCTTTGGACAGCTACCCACAAACCATGGGCCTGGTAAGAATAAAAGGTTTTTTGTTATATTACTTTTTCAAGTGTGAGAAATACTGTCTTTCACTGATTTGGAGAAAGAAATGACACTTAACAAGACAGCAAGCTTATTTACTTCTTTTTCTTGTCCACACAAGTGACAGCTTCTTTAAACTTGACATACAAGTTGCTTATCTTTGTATATAGAGATGGCCTGATTCTTTAACTCTCTTCCTTTTATATTCATTGGTACCTATTTTATATTCATATAATGTTAGATTGCTGCTGTGGGGTGAGAATTAGTAGAAAAAGCCAAGCCAGAAGCAGTTGCTCTGAATTCAGATGGTTTAAGTGATGCACTTAGCAATCAAGGATTGGATCTGTTCTTAGATGGGACATTTATTTTCTGACTTGGTGAAAAGAGAAAAATAAAGTGCTATCAAATTAGAATTCTGCACTAACCCAAAATACTGAATAACAGAGTTCAGTTGTGTTTCATGGTAATGTGAAACAATGAAAAATAGGAGACTGTGCAACAGCAAAGACATTAACCTGGAGGATAATACTGTAACTAAATGCAGAAATGAAACAGCATTCATTAAAAAAAATAATCACATTAATGCACTTCGTAGTTGTGATTTAATGCCTGAAATTCTCATTCAGAGCAGTGCTTTACAGTAAAAGATTTGTTTTCTCTTGTTCTGTTTCCTCTGATAGTTTCTACTGCTTTGATTTTAGAGTGGTTTTCAACATAAATTACTTCACAGTAGGGTTGCTGTAACAGATGGTTGCATCTATGCAGTGAAGTATGAGTATTGGTCTTCGTGCTTGATGTTGTGATGTAGAAATTTGTTATTTTAATGTTTTAATGTCAAAGATTGTATGTGGTGGGATAAGTAAAACATAGGGAATCATGCTTCATTTGATCAATACTTCATACAAACCTTAAGTGCAAATGCTCACTTCAAGCACTGACTGTTCTGAACCTCCTGCAGAGTGACAAGGATCAATTTCTTGATGGAAGTGTCTATGTTACACAAATCACAACAGTTGCCATGTGTAGGCAATTTCAGCAAATGGGATTTCTACAGAACAGTAAAAAAAAAAAAACCCTAATGCTCAAAGAGAATATGAGTTATTTAAAAATATATTGGGTTTTTAGACCTACAGAGTCAGGGATAGTAGAATATTAACACTGTAGATCTGCTCTCTGCTTTGCAGAAGTTTGGCAGTTAATTTACATTAATTATAATTTGGCCCCAGAAGTATATTGAGGCCTCTGAATTTCCGTTTTTTCTGTTTTGCTTTTGCAGTTCAGGAATGAATCTAATGAATTCCAGAAAAATTCACTGTTGGAATCGGATAGTGCTTTTATTGGTGAGTTTATACCTCCCCTTAGCCATCTTGTGAGTGTACAGACACGTGGTTTAGTCTAATGCTGTGTCTCTAAAATGGTTATTACTGTTTTAAAAGTTGCAGTGGTTGTAGCTATGGTGACTGGTTTGAAGTACTAGGAAGTTACATCTCCAAATTAAAATGAAATTTTACTGCAATAAATTGGTGTAGATGACACCTGAATTTAGTGACGCTGCTCAGTTGCCCTTTGCCACCTTACACCTTTTCATGAGAAAGCATCTTTCTCTGTTCTTCATGCTTCTTCTGGGATGTTAATCTTGTCAAGGGGCTTTTTTTGCCATCTTCCCAGTTTTGGATAAGGAAAAGCTAACATTTATTCAGGAAATGTGTTACAATGGTAGCATAGGCAATGCTTTTCTATTGTTCTGCTGCAAATAATATAATTTATTGGCAATCACAGCTTACAATTGCAATCTGTCCACAGTGAAATATAAAAGCCTTAGACAGTCAGCGATTCTTTTCATGGTTATTCTTTTGATTTACAAGCATGCTTGATTTTAAGTGTGATTATATGGGTATAAAATAGCAATTCATTCTAAATTAGTCACTTTTCTGCTGTTCACATATTATTTCATTTCACTTGCAACATCATACTTACAGACGTTGTTACTTATTCATCATCTGAAGTAGAAGATTTTTAGTTTTCTAAAGATTTTTGTATAGACTGCCTCATGTAATGTCTTTATTCAACCTTTATATGCATGGATGTAAAAGTGCTGTTTTATTTCCAGTCACTCGAAATAACAAGGCTAGAAAAACCCAACCAGCTCAGGCCTCTACATGTTATTTTCCACTAGCAGGCATTACAGTATCTTGACATTTCTTTCAGTCAGCTATGGGAAATCATCTTGCAAGGTTTTTATTCTTTGCTGTAGGGGAGATGCAGTAGAGTCCTGCAGGTACTTTTTAATGAAACAGTGTTTCTATAAACTGATGGTTGTTATCTCTGGCTTTGGTTAAAAGCAGAATGTTTCAAGCCTGTTCTGTTAACATGCAAGTCCTGGAGTGCAGGATAGAACCTGGCATTGGGAAGAGCCCAGGAGGGGCTTTCAGCCTTGTTGGGTGCATTTGGTTCTCTCTGTAGTCTGCAATACCTTCCTTTTCAGGTAGGGATTACTGTGTATTAGTACAGCCCAACGGTGAAAGGATGCCTCAGGAGAGCCCATCAGTCTAGGATGGGGCCAAATATCCCATCTCAGCCAGGACAGGCTCATGGAGAGGAACACAAGATGCAGGGCAGACATGCAGGACTCTTGCAGCTTCCAGTGACCTGTAGCTGGTTGCATTTCTTAGGTCTCGCTAGGCTGGGCCTTTCAGAGGTTGTCTTTCACGAGCTGGAATCAGCATTTTTGAATCCCCGCTTACCATCAGCAGTTGGATAAATATCCAGCCTGTGCCTTCTGTGAACCGTGTCCTTTCATCTGCTCTGACTCTGCCACCTCTGTAACAAGGTGCTCTTGGTTTTATTCACCACTTCCGTAAGGTTCAGGATATTCGTAGTCCTCGCACCCTTTTCCTTCTCCCCATCCAGCTGGTACTTGCAGTTTAGTGAGGTGTTGCAGTTAACCTAGCATATTATTTATTCCCCCACACTTTTTTTCCTTTTTTTCCCCCCAGATAATTTATGACTGATAAAAACCCATGTTCTTCAATAGTGAGCTGTATGCATTACCTAAAAATGTGCTATCCTTTGCATTATTTGGGCTTTATAAGTAGCTACTAATGCTCTGGATATGCATCTGGTGGTTTCCATCCCTGAAAGGAAGATTAAAAACTATCATTATCTGCGGGCTGCCTTCTCTGTGAGTTGTGCTGCTTACACTGTCTGATGGTCTTTTGTGGATTACAGGGGATGTATTTTAACAGTGTTCTCCATTCCCCAAGAAGAGTGTAACACTACCCTCTGTTTTGGTTGAGGGTTTTTTTGACATGGGTTTAAAATCCAACTCAATTTTGACATCTTTTATGTCAGCATTACAAATGAATTTATCTCCTAGAGCTCAGAAATTTGATGCAGTTAGAAACAAAGTGGTTTATCAGTTTCTTTTTTCCCTTTTTTTGCCTCACTGAAAAATCTGGAATCCATTAGTGTTAATGCAGTGATTTGAAAGCATCTCTGTGCAGCAGGATCTGAATGATAGATTTACAGGAACAGGTAGCATCTAATACTGATGATACACTGAAGATACAAATAAATTCTTAAGCTTGTCCTTTGTTGTGACAAATTCACATTGTTAAACCGTATTTTATTTTCCGAGTAATAGCACTATTATGAATATAGTGAAGTTCAGCTGGTCTTGTAGCTGGGATTCTGATACATTAATTGTTAGCCTTACACCATTTCAGAATTATGCTTTAATTTTTTTACTTGAAACATTTGTGATAAGAGCATGAGTATCTTTGGTGAAACTGGGAAAGAGAAAAGATGAGAGGAGAATAAAAAATGTATTTTTAGGGAAAAAAACAACTGACAGTATAAAAGAATTTAAAAAAATATCTCATTGTTAATCTGAACTTGTTTGATAGCAATCAAATTTATTTTTGAAACCTAAGTGTCTCAGTTTTCAACCAAAATAACTGTTTAATTGTTTAATTGCTACATTTAGAATTTACACACATTTATCTTTAAAACTTCTTTTACTTTATGAGATATACTGGACTAATCACTTTTCCAAACGTGACTTCGTTGTCACAAAGAGCAGTTGGTGGTAATGGGTTCTGTAGGGGTTTTGTTGAGCAGAGTCCTTCCTTCTCCTGGGAGGCTCTGCTCCTGAAGATGCCAGAGAGACTGCAGCAGGAAACAGAACCCACTGTCTGTACCAAGCAGCAGCAAAACCATGAACCAGCTCCAGGCAGTGGTTACTAGTTGTGGAGGGAAAAAAAAAAGGTACCTGTTTGAAAGAGTTTCTGGAGTCAGCAAAAGAAGGGGAAATAGACAAGTGTGAAGCAGAGACATGACCTTAGGGTTCATGTGTATTATAAAAATAGATTAAACTCCCCCCCACTGTAATGTGATAAAGTATGATCAAAAAGTGTAGTTATTTATTTTTGCATTAACAGATTTTAAAATTTTATTACATGAAAAGCTGAGATACGACCAAGGATGTGTGATTAATGCATAGATTTTGTTACCGTATTCCATGTAATGCTGTCAGTCCATGTAATGTGATTATATATTCCATGGAACATATTTACAAACATAATTTATTACATGATTTTTCCTTTTTTCACTCTGATTTTCCAAGTGTTCTCTCTTTCAAGCAGAGGTACTGTGCTCATTTGAGTACTCATTTTCTTTAAAGGTCTAGGCATAAACAAGATCTGTAATGAATATATTCCTCTGATTCCTGTGATGGAGTCAAGTACAATATATTGGCTTGTTTCAAAACATAAACAGGTTTGAGCACTCTGGTATTTTGATTTCTTTGAAAATAATTTCACATGTTTTTCCAGGTGCTAATGGAGAAACATTTTCTGCCTTAGAAGTTAATTTATTACCAAAGCATCCATCTTCTGCAAGGGAGAGGAGACGACTAAAGCAGAGAGCTTTGGAGAGTGCTGTACGTATGAAAACTGACAGATGTAATGTCAGATGTCTGACAGTTCCTGTGGTTCCACAGTGACTCCATGTTATGGCTCCTGAGAGAGTACATGTGTAGCTATTTGCCCTTTTAAAGAGGATGCTGTTTAACTGAAGGATTTGTGCATTTTTGGATTCCCTGCAGGAGGAAGTTCCACCAGGCCAGACACCGTTGCTGCAGCCTGACAGCTTCTCTTTACACTCAGACTTCAGCCTCGACGTTGATCAGGTGAAAGGCAGGAACGAGGAACGATTGCACAGACTGACTGAGCCCCAGCAGAAGTCTCCTTCCTTGGGTATGCTCCCTGTAGCAGAAATGATGTAGTGAACACCAAGTAATTACAATAATTGAAGGAACAAATAATAACAGGCTTCATGTGGCAGAGCAGTGAGCAAGCGGATCAAACACAGGAGTTATTTATAGAGCTCTGTAGCTGGTACAAAGGCTTCCCCAGCACACCTCAACACAACTTCTTTAGAGTAAGTTTAGAGGAGGAGAGTAGAAGATTCCCATATTCCTGTCTGATCAGCCACTCGTACTTGTCCTGCCTGCACCACTGCAGTGTGTCACTGTGGGCAGCAGCATGGGGATATCCAGCTGCACAGCTGAAGTGGCAGTGGGAAGAAATGAAACGCCCGAGTGATGAATGATGATGAGGTGCCTGTGGGAGCTTATTGACATTCCTGGGAATCAGATGTCTGTGGTCCAACCAGCATGAAAATATGCCAGAGAATTGTGTATGGTGAAGTACTTCAGTTTCTAGTTTATTTGATTTTCTAGTGGTTTGTTAATGATCATTCAGTATTTGAATATCTGAGTATTTGATACTGATACCTCTTTCACTGCACACACGCTTGAATTCATTCCATGTTTCTTACATCAGGAGCTGGGAGTTGTCTTGGAGCATCTCCGAATGCTGGCTGCCTGATCTAGACCCCTGTTGTGTATGAAGTACCAATCATGGCAGCCATTAATGGCCTTTAATTTCTCACATGGATTGTGACCCAGTTCATACACTTTGTGCTAATGATTCTTTCATACAAGTCTGAAATCTCCCTTTTTTTTGGAGGTAGTTGCTATGCTGTCTAGGCAATTACAGCATCAGTATCCTTTTTATAAACTTAATGAGAGTACAGATGCTGGCAGTATTTTTGATTCTGTTGCTATGGGTACTCTTACAAGCACTTAATCTTTTTTTTTTTGTTTGTTTTAACCATCTCACTCTGGTTTTCAAAAGTCACTGAAAACAAAAACCCTATTCATACTAATTTTCTTCTATAATCTAAATAAACTCTTTACTAATTTTATTCCACCCAGATATTTCTGCTATGTGAACTTCTTTTACTTCTGTATCCTTGTTGTATCTTCCCTATTTTATAATTTTACCTCATATCATATGCACTACATTTTTTATGTTGCTTGCCTTCTGTTTGTCACAGTCTCCTGAGCTTCAGCGTTTAGATAAATCTAATTTTGAGATGTGTGTGTGTTTATATAGATATATATGTGTGTGTATATATATATATATATGTATATTTATATGTCTGGATATTGCTTGTTCTTCAGAGCACATGGGCACCCATCACTCATCCTTAGCATTTGTGCCTCTTGGAAAAGTTGCAAGAGATCCTCTTGCTCAGCTGTGGTCGTTCAGGCTGCACTGCTGCCTGCCCTCCTGTACCCCCTTGTGCTCAGGGATGTTACAGAAAAAATGAGTGAGGCCAAGTTTTTTTATTCCTTGTCCCTAAGAGTTTGAAAGAAGCCTTGTGGCATCCTCTTGCTTTCTGAGCAGCCAGGACTGTCATTTCTCCTCTGCCCTCAGAGACACTGCTGAGAGAAAACACATCTCTCAGATATATAACTGAGGAACCTGGTCATCTTCCCTTGAAATGACCAGAGATGACAATTCACAGGCTTTGATAAATTCTAAGAGCTGATCCGGTTCAATAAGGAGGCTCTGTCCACATCAGTTCACTTTCTCCTGTGGGACTGATGTGGGAATTGTAAAGGCATCCTAGTATTGTTTTCTTAATTGGAAAATTAGAAAGAAGGAGCCAGACCTCCTCCTCCATTTTCACCCATCCAAAAAAATTCCCATCAGTCAATATTTGGGTGATGGAGTCTCTGCAAGCCAGAGATGCCTTCTCTGTCAGGCAACGTATGTGTGTTCCTAAGGGCATAAACAAGAGCAGGCAGAGATACAGAAGAGGGAATTCTCACAGATTTGGGCACACAGGATGTGCTGCCATTGGTGTTTTGCATGAATCCAGATAGCATTCAATGTCTAAAACAAGATTTCATGCTAAGGAAAAGCTTTCCTTACCCTCAGCCTCCACATGCAAACTGAATTATCAAGAGTCTTGGTATGTGTCCCAGTTCAGGACAGTTTTTTATGGCATGTGCCAAGTGTTGAAATTCATGATGAAGTTCTGCAGTGCAGCTGATCTGCTGTGCTTTCTAAAAGCAGCACCAAGTGGATCTGATCCACTGATGTGCACTGTGATCTTATCTCTGGCAGAACAGTTGATCTTGCCTCCAACATCTGCAGGATCTAAAGACAGAAGTAGTTTAGTGTGGGGAAATGCAGCCCTTCGGCCTGGACATTCACAGTTTGTTTGTCTCTAAACAACCTCATTTATATTGTTGCTAAATGTCATCTCTTAAAGAGAAAATTAATTTTCTTTAGGTATCACTTTTCCTGCTGCAGCTGTTAACCCCACTATAACGTACATATGCAAAAAACTTAGGTTCCAACCCACAGGAGAGGTCATCTGACCCAGGACTGAGGAGACAAAGAGGTTCACTTTGCCAGCTTCAAGCACAGGAGATGACAGGCCCTAGAGAGAGGGAGGTCTGCTCTCACTTCTAGTGTTACACACAATTTTTTCCAGAGTGGGAAGGCTTGGAGGATGATCAGATCGCTGTCTGTATGATGTAACAGAATTAGTGATTCGTGCCAAGTTCTTTAGGAACAAAAAGTATTTGGCATTTTGTTTTAGAACCTGCAATCCCAGCTAACACACAAAGAGGAAAACTGAGCCCTTGCTCCCAGTGTATGTGGGGTTGTGCATGTGAACAACCTTCACCCCTGCACACCTGGCTGCTGCTTTTCCAGGCCTCAGGCTTTCACACCCTTGCTCAGACCATCAACTCTCAGTTTTTAATGAGAATCATCAGAGAAGCGTTGGTTTAAATTCTCATTTTTAAAAAGTCATCATTTTTTCAGAATAAAAACCTGAAATTTGTAAAAATAATCCAAATACTTAAATTACATGATACTTATCAACTGCTTAGGTGAATTATTTTATCACTAAAGAATAAAAATTCTGTTTTGCTTGAATTAGGATGTTTCTGCAAAAATGTTGATTTTTTTTTTCCTACTCCAGAGTCTTTTAACATTTTTCTGCCCACCCTAAATACCAAGAAACCAGAACCTCCTCATTGACATGACTCTGTTTTAAGAGGAAAACATTGCAATTTTCAGTCATTAGGGATAGAGGGGGCTTGCACAATTTTTAAGTATGTAAAAAGTAAATGTTGTGAAGCCAGAAAAAATCCAGCACAGAGGAACTTATTCCTTTATACCCCTTCATATATAGTAAAAATGTATGATGTTTGATAATCCACACTAAGTCCTATTTGTTTAAGGTATGAGGTGTATGTATAATTGCTGACAGAATTGAAACAAGTAATAGTAGAGTTCAGTGTGATAATGACCCCAAGTTCAAAGGCAAAGCAGTTCTGGTTTTTATTTGCTGGGGATTGTTTTGTAGCTGGAAGATCCCAACTTAGCGAGTTTCAGCAGGACACTGCATTGAGGTTTCGAGCTGTGCTGGGCTGTGATGCACAGGCTCACCTGCATTTGCACTGTTCAATCAAGTTCAAACAATTCTTCCTCTATACAAGTGTTCAGCCAGGCCCCTGTAAGTGAATGGCCTTATTTTTACATGCATTTTAATGCATATATGCACTGACAGATTTGACTTCTCCCTAAATGGAAGCTTTTTGGAAAGCAAGAACCCTCTGCCGAGTCCACCCGCCTTTGCCTGTATCCTTATCCCCTTGCTGAGCTGGGGGTGGGGAGCTGTTGGGGCCCAGTTCCCCAGGACAGCAGCAAACGTGTGCTAAGTAGAAACAAATGTAATATAAAAGCATTATTGATGCACTCATTGCAGCCAAGCCTGCCCAGTGCTGTGATGGGAAGAGCTTCTGTCCCCTCTAACACGAGCGTTGCTCTCCTCCTCTCTCAGGTGATGATATTTCCTTAGGGGACGTGGACGACCTTTTGAAGCGCGCTCAGTCCCACGCCGGCAGACGCCCCAGCTCCACTGACACCGAGGCAACAGAGCCCTGGCTGCGCCCGGGAACGTCGGCCACGCTCCGGAGGTTCCTGGCGGAGCAGCCGAGCTCAGCGAAGCTCTCCCCGGAGAGCGCGCTCCCGCTGGGCTGGCAGGGCCTCTCCACCGCGCACGGCTGACGCAGCCCGGGAGGCGCCGCGGCCGAGGAGGCAGCGCTCGGCACCGCTGCAGCTGCCCGGGAATCCCGCGTGGAGAGTGGAGCTGCAATAATAAAGGGTCAGACACTGCGGTGGAACCGAGATGTAGCACAGGGATGTTTTCTATTCCGTGACGTGGGAAATGGAGGAATAGCTTGGCAACTTTTGCACTTTTTATACAACTTAAGTTTCAGCCTCAGAAACAGAGTGTGGTGTGTGTGAATTTGGTATTAAATCAAAGATGTTTTTTAGCTTTACAGTCAAACTCCAGAACTGTCTGGCATTAGAGTAGCCCAACAGCAGAAGGGCATTAGGTTTTTACCCAGAGTGAGTAACTTGAAGAAGGACACTTACTTTTCATACAGGATAAATGCTATCCTGCATGAAAGCGGAGCTAACACGTTGATGGGAAAAAGATTACTATTAGCAATGTGTCTTACAGTCTCTGACTTATGTGATGAAAATACAGATAGTGTTGCATATATTTATGTTTCTGATTGAAGAGTTAATAAAGTATTTTGTTACTAAAATTATTTTTGTTACAAAAACTGTGAAAGCCAACTTCAGTGTTCTTAATTTATGATTTGCTTCAGCTTTCATTTACTCATGAACAAACTGGAGTGTTAAAGCTGTCTGCAAAGAAACAAAAACACATGGAAAATCTGTTGATTAAGAGCACAGAGCTTTAGCAAGAAGGACATGTAGATGGAAGCAAGATTTCAGGAGTGCAGTGAACTACACGACCAAGGTGAAGCAGGGGCAATGCCTCAACTTTCCTCTTGGTTAGGAAATTCCCACCCAGAGGCCTAAACGTGATCAACAGGGGAAAAGAAACAATCCCAACAAACCACTGATTAAAACAATAAGTTTTTACAAAGGTCTTTTATTCTAACTGAAGTGCCATCTTCAAGCTTTTGTAAATCTGGTTGAAGACTACAGCAGTTCCATGATGGTGGCAGGCACTGGCTGCTGACAGATGTACTTCAAACCTGGGGGGTGTTCAACTTCTTCATGGGCTTTGCACATTCCTACCCAGAGAGGATTTGCCCAATCACGATAATTCTTACCCTGAATTTCTAGCTCAGCAGTGAGAAGGCTCAGGCTCATCAGCGTGGCTGGGACAGCAGTGGCCACTGAAGCAGGGGCATTGGTGTAATCCCTGACCTGGGCTGGAGCAGGTACCTCAGGCTGCGAGGCTGCTTCAGTCTGGGCTTAGCAGAGGCAGCAGAAGTAATTTTAAGCAGCTCAGATGAAAATGCTTTTTACTAATACACTTACCACTCACTCATTCCAAATCCCACCTTGTGCCTTTTACACTTTTGTCACCTGCCCTGATGGCTCTCTCCAGTTACTTCACAAGTTGAACTTCGTGACACACTCACTGTACTAACTCCAGGCTAGAGGCAGAATTTCTCTTCTTCCTCATCTAATTGCCTACAGAGTTTTAATTATTCTTTATTCCCTTAATTTTAATCAGTTACACCCCTGAGAGAAGCATGAAGTGTTGCCCTAAAAAGCCACCCTCATTTCACTGCAGGAAGTTTTGTGAATGCCACACACCACCCGAGGGTGGCATTGCTTTACTCCAGTTCATGGCCAGGCAGGACATGGCCCAGCCCCTCTGGGCTGTGGCCTGCAACCACTGAAATGACTTTAACCTCACTGCTCAGCAGCCCTTAGCACCGTGAACTCCACTCCTCCCGGCAGCTAACCCTGCCTTAGGCACTGAGGCTGCTGCTCAGGACATTCTGGGTCCTTTGCATCTTCCCTTTCCACGTTTCCTTTAGCTTTCTCTGCCTCTCCGAAGGTCAGCTTTGGGCAGGGCCCTTCTGCCTAACTTTTAAAAACTTTTTATCATGACAGCCTCACCTGCAAAATAAATGTATCTGCAGTCCACAGCCCTGATGGATATTGAGGTGACTAAATCAGAACCTATTCCCTGCCCCCAACTTTTGGTAATTATCATAAATATGAGCATTAAGAGAGCTGCAAGTTGAACACGATGCCCACAGTACACGTGGTGCTGCTCTAGCATTGCAAGAACTAAGGGGAGGCACAGAAAAGAGTTACAATGACACCAAAGTTTAGTTCCCAATGAACCAAAATGTAACAGCTATTGGGCCTTTTCCACAGGAGCCATAAATAAGGCATGTGAAGGCCAGGCTGTCGAAGAAAAATGTCATCACTAAAGAGGACTACACAACAAGACAATGAAGCAGTGAGGTTTAAAACCAGAAAGAGCCCCACAACCCCAACTGCCCAAGTTTTTAGATAATTCATTGTACTCACTGTTCTATCCTGAACACAGATGATTAGAAAGTAATTGAGCAGACACACAAGGAACGGTGGCTGTTCAAACAGTGCTCAGGGCAGCAGTGTCAGAACACCCTGGTATTGGTCTCAGTTTGCTAAAGCCATGGGAGAGGGTATGACAATTAATAGGGGTGCAACACATTTTACTCACTCTAAAAATTATTACTGATCACTATCAAACAGACAAAGAAAGACCTCAGGTCTGGCCTAGCATCGCAGTTTAAGATTTAAACACAGCACAACAAACTGAATAAGTAAAATACAGCCCAAGAGGAAAGGCTACAATTAATTCAAATAACCTCAATTCTTCCCCTTCTGACACTGGTAATTGCTATTTGGTTTTGCACCACCCCAATTAACTTTGTGAGCTAACTCTGAATCACAGGTCATAGCATTCTAATTCCCTTTTCTGGCTTTTCCACAGCTATTCCATTGAACTGCTTATGATAATTTCTGGAGCCCACCATGAATGTCTATTGCAGATTCATTGCCCTGTAAGAGAGAGGAGGCTCCCTCACACACCTTCTTGGACTTCACACAGTTTCCCCATGCCAGTCGCGAGTTTTGTGGGAACACACTGGAGAACAATCCAATTCCACTTTTATGTAGAAAATCGAAGATGGAGAGAAGGCTGAGCTGGCTGATGTGTTCCAAGTCAGCAGAGCTGCAATCCCAGGCCCTCCCTTTCCCCTTTCTCCATCAGCTGTTTCGTGTTTGTATTTTAAGCCCCAGAGAGCAAAGTGCAGTACTTGAGTTTCATCTCTGCAGCACTACAGGGTTCATCTGTCCAGTTCATGCAGCGCTTTTATTCTCCTCCAGCCCTGCCCACCTTTTTTTCAAATGTACCATTCTTTCTCCCCCTGTATTTGTCTCTAACAGTGAGAAGACGCATCCCAGTCAACCAAAGGGCACCCACCTTTCTGCTCCCGGGGTCTGGGGTTTGCTCCTTTGAAACAAAAGCGTGAGATGCAAAGCAAACTGTAAAACAAGTAGCTATGGATTAGACTGGTTTTGATTGCACTGATGAAAGAGTTCAAAAACTTTATTGACCTATAACCTGATTAGAATATGCCAGATGAGAACCAAATATTGTACAGAAAGTTGTACAGAATTTTTTTTACATAGAAAACTTTACATATCTGTACCATATACATTTTGTCCATCTGAAAAAAATTTCTACATCCATTGTAATACAGAATGCTTAACAATCTTGTCTGTTAACCATCAGAGCACAATTCACAGTATGAATACATTTCCAATAAATTTAACCATCCCCAAACCATGCCAGATTTGTTACTTGAATATATCCAACATTAAATTCTGTACATAAGAGTGAAATCTACATCAAACAAAAAACATCTGACAGCAGACACAACCTAGACTTGTTTGCAGTGATTCAAGTTCCAGTCCTTGAAGGATCATCATTTCAATGGCTCGTTATATTTAAAAGCCCTAAAACAAGTATATTACAGGTAGTTATGTCAGTCGTGATATTTCTACCGCTGTTCTTGACAAGAGTCGGCAACAATAACTTCTGGGCTACAATGAAACAANAAAAAAAATCACAACCCAAAAAAAGAAACCCAAACTTCTAGTGCATTTGGTAAACAAGGAAGAGTTATGGGCTTTCAACAAATCAGTAATACAGAAATAAAATAATTCAGGAAGAACTGTATAGTGTTAAAGAGTTTATATTACAGACCTGCATCTCTGTACATTTTCACAGAAGGATGATTACCAATGTCTCAGACAGCCTGAGTGTGCAAAAAACTTAGAATATCAGACATAGTTGCTAAATATTTTTTTCCATGAACAATAATCTCCATTTTCTTTTCACTATAAACATTTTATCCTTCAAAATACAGCTCTCCTGAGTTGTACTTCTCGCAGAAGCTCAAACCTTTACATATATATGTTTCTTTGGGTACATTTTACTTTCACACCCGCCATAAACATCTGTTGCTATACTGCTGTCTAGGACAGTAAAGGACGCTGCAGCCCGTGCTGACAAGGGGACTGTGCTAAAAACTGGCTCTGTGCTCAGCACGAGCCAGGCAAGAGAAACCGATGAGAGAGAATCCGCCAGGAAAGAGAGGGACTGGAGTGTTGCAAGCCTTAATTACAGTTGTAAGCGTCTGTACCGTTAACCCTTGGATACACGTGGCCAGAGAAAGAAATCATTTATATGGATATCCAGACAGAACAGCCCAGCTACCTGGTCCTTTTATTTAGCTGAGGAATATAAACTTCGAAACAGAGTGTCACTATCTGCTAATGCTTGCTTATTCCAGACTCTTGTTCTGGTGGCTGGGATATTTGGAAAACCACACCAATCCGCAGGAAAAACCTTCGCAAAACAGCTCGAAGCTCAGGGATAAGGTCAAACTGCATGATTTCACACAACAAAGGGTAGTAGAATGAGGCATGGGCCTTGAACTGAGGAGAAAACAAACAGGAAATTACTCTATTATACATCAGTACGCCTCAGAAAGCACACTGCAAAATATGAATTTTAAATACTCTCCCAAATGAGGGTGAGAAACCCACAAAGTGACAAGCAGAAACATCTTTACAACGGAAGTTACCAGTGCTAGAATAAGGCTAAGACAGTTGTGATGTACTCTGACAGATGCTCACCAGCTACACAAAGCTCCTTACTAATGCTTATTCCTCAGGAGGAAATATTTTTCTATTATGAGTTTTTTCTTGCAGCTGGCCTTTCTCCCTTAATTATTTCAGCCAAGTTTTCTTAGAAACAGAGGGAGATCTACACAGCAATTTATTTACTGCAGAATTGCTTTGGAGAAGGTCAAGGTGTACATTTACCTGCAGCACTGGAGGCAGAAATAAGAGTTAATTTTTTGAATAAAATATCCTCACTAATTCTCTTCCTCAGCAGGAGAGGGGTAAAAACAATTTAACACACACTTCTCAAGGATTCCAGCATCTTTAAACTTCTCTGACACATTTTATTTTATCACTCACTGCACCTTCGCACTGAATTATTAGTGTCAGTATCTGTCAAGTGCAGTTTCAATGTACATTCCCTCAACACAAGAGTGTCTACAGAGCAGCAGGAGCTTTTAAAGTCAAGCCTGTAACAGTGTGAGACAAACCAGTCTGGAACTACTTCTTACCTGTACACGTCATCTGAAACATCATTCCAAACAGTCACTTACCCTTTCATCACTTATCTTCAGGACTTTAGTCAAAAATAAGAGTAAAAGGTTAGTCCAGGCTTCTCGATGACTTTCTGATGTAAGAGTGAGGAAATAGCTCAGAGCCTCGCTGCAGACACTGGAGACAAAATTTGACACAAAAAAATAGTAACTCACATTTCTTTCTGAGCTCTACTGCAGAGAGGGAGCTCTGGCTTTGCAACATTTGGCAGTCTAGAGCTCTAGTGTAGAAGAGAATTGTTGTATGAAAGCTGCTCTAAGCCAGATTAATGACAGAAAGCAGTGACTTTGTTAAACTCAAACCCGAAGTCCTAGGACTTAAGTAATAACTAAGCTGACAAAATGTGATTATGCTGTTTGTGCATGCATTTGAAATGTATTGGGCGCTCTGTGAGAGGTATGTGACAAAATGCTTTGTGCACTTTAGAAACATCTCATGCTGATGTAACCAGGCAGTTGTCAGCTCTGCTTCCTAGTCTGTGAACCCTTAAGTCCTGCTGTTTTGGTTTTAAGCCCTCTCTTCTTCAAAGAGTAGCTTGAAAAACTTTGTAAACAAAAAACATTCAGATGAATAACCAAAGCGCCAAAAGCCTCTGTATGCTCACAAGGCTGCTCAAGCCCAGTGTCCATTTCTGCAAATGAGAACAAACAGTGACAGTTCCACTGCAGTTTCACTGAGGCTAGTGAAAGAAAAAACAGGGTTTAGGTGATAGTTGCTTTCCTTTTTAAAAAGGAGCTATAACAAGCCCCCACCTACCCACATGATACAAAAAAAGGTGACAAAACCTTTGTTCTCTCTGCAAAACTTGTAATGAGGACAAAAAGGAGAGACAACATCAGTAGCTGGAGGCACAGCACTCCCCACAAAACTCTTAATATTAGCTGCGACCACCACCACACACATTAGCTCTACAAGTTTACTGCAAACAGAAGTCTATCCTTTCAAATAAAAAACCCCCTTCTTTAACATCAGAAATGACATGAACAGGTTCAGCTCCATGGACCTTACTTCAGCAGTCTTTGCTGGACCTCCTCCCAGGCGTTGGTGCGGCTCTCGTCCATGTACATGCGGAACAGGATGCGCAGCCCACAGGCCAGGCTGCTCGTCTCCTGCTTCAGCAGGTTGGGCTTTGATTTGCCTTTGAAACCTACAGGAATTCCAAGTATCCATTTAGATTTTTCATTCAGCTGACAATTTTTCTTACAGTCCCCCACTTCTCTTTCTAAGCATTTTCTGCACACAGACAGAAGAACCACCCCACATAATTAATTTCTCATAACATCTAGTACAATTGAGCATTGCTCAAAATTAACCTATTTATATGTGCCATGATTGTGTTTGGCACCCATTTTTAATTTCAGCTTCCAAGTAGCTGTGAAACCTGTGTTTGTGCCTGCAGCTTTCAAGCATGAGACTCACACCTACAGCCAAGAATGAGCTTGGCAGCTGTACCTCAGTGAAACCTTAAATTTTAGGAAACCAGACATTTTGCACCTGCACAGATGAGGTCCCCTCCCTTTAGGAATCCTACAGTTATAAAGCAAAAGCTTCAACTTTTACATTCAGCATCAAAGTACTTTTGACCTATTTTTGGGTCAAGTCACGCTGTCACAATTCACCTGAAATTGCTCCAAGGGGACTGACTCACCTGCTTTCCAGAGAGCAGTTCTTTGTTCATTGTTTGAATTAAATGCTTTAGCAAATCTGTGAGATTCCAGCAGACAATCGAGAAGTTTGAAAAGCTGCTGTGATGTTAGGAAACGATACATCCCTTGATCCTGTGTATCCACATGGACATCAAAGTCTACTGCATCTCTCTATTAAAAAAAAAGGAAAAAAAAAATTTTAAAGTAAAAATTCACAACTGTCTTCAGCAAGCTCCTGTGATAACTCCATCCTACCCTGTTTACATCTGTACTTGTACTTAAGCTTACCACTGTATTAAAGGTTGTATCCACATCCCACTTCCATAAATCCCTTTGAACAATACATGTTTTAATCTCCACAGTGCTGCCCTGGCACAGCAAATGCAATTTAATGGAAGCTGTAAAAGATCTCAACAGTCCGATGGAAATTCTCAAACGCATGTAAAAATTGTAAATTAGCAGATGTTATTGGAGTTTAAGAAATTTTATCTTAAAATCTTTGGACAAAAAGGTGTTAAAAAGAGAGATATCTATCAGTTCCACTTACTTGTGCTGCTGCTAAGTTCTCTGCATCCTCTTTTTTGCTAGTTGCTGGGAAGAACACAATGTTGTCGATCGTCTGAATGAGTTCCAGCTGTACAACACACTTGATCAAAAGAGCAGCAAATAACTTTTGTTCTGGAACTTCTTTAAAGGAAAGAAAATTACTTGTTACCTAAAGAACTTTTTTGAGCTATTTTGAAGGCAAGTTGAAGAACAGTTTAACAGTTACGTACTTCAAGCATATGCGTAAACGAAACCTGAAATCCACCTGTCTGAATTACTAACACCAGGACAGTTCACCATGTTACCAACTGGAACATCTTAAAAAACCGTTTCCTGAAGTTGTCTGTGATACATTGGATCAACCTGGTACAATATTACCTAAAAATCACCAAAATGAGTGACCTGGACCTTCAGCGCAATAGCAAGAGGTAGAGGCTGAGGCTGCTCCCAGGCAGGAGGCTCAGCACAGCACTGGCCTCGTTGCTTGTCTGCAGCTGTGGCAAGTACTGATGTCACCACACGACCATTTTAAGCACCAACACATAACTGCACAAGGCTCTTAAATAAGGGTTTGATATACTCTCTTCAGATCACAGACAGAATTCTTTTTCAGCTACTGCTTCTGTTGCATTTCACACTGAAAAATCTCTGCCAATAAGGAAAAAAAATACACAGCATTGTAAGGAGACTACTATTTTTAATATTTTGCTTTGGGTAAAAAGCCTAGAAGCTTGCAGCTGAACTCTTTGATTTTTAAAACACAAGCCAAAAATGTGGACCCACAGGAGTCCAAGAGAATTTTGTCATCCTGCATGAAGACAAAAAATTTTAAAAATGTGATTTCTTCACATCATGTTTCTGAAGTCATAGCTGGGACTATAACTAATATATCACACATCTACTAAATACTACTCTTAACAGATACCAAATGCCAAACCACTGCAGAGCACGCACTTGCTGCTGGCCTGGCCTTACTCGTTTCTTCATCTACTGTGGCCCCTGTGCTGGGTTGATACGGGCGTCCATCTGAAGATCGAGGCTGAATGGAATCATGGATATCTACGGACTTCTGGGAGATTGTATCCTGAAAAGAAAGCAAAAAAATTAAGTAATGAACTTACAGAAAACTTCTGCAACCTAACTGGCAATAGTGCTGGTGCTCTTCAGAGCTCAAGACATTTGCTGTTTCAATACTGCACTTTCATTCACTTCTAGCTGTGTTTGCCATAAGCATTCATGAAAGATGTACCAAACAGATGAGCTACTAAGAGAGAATTTATCAAGGAACAAATACTTAAGGACACAGGAAAGTCGATGAGCAGCATTTTTCAGATAAGTTTTTGTATTCCCTCCATGCACTTCTTCTGTCAGCCAAGAGTTACTATGGCTTTTACCAGATCAAGAGTAGGTGGTTTGCTGCAAGGTTCCTGTAAAGAACATCTCAGCTTCTCATATCACTAGATAACCAAAGTTTTCATCTCTACTAAGTAAAAATATATGTTTTAATAGGTATTATGTCTACAGATAACAAAACACTTCATCATATTTGAGCTACCTAAAGAAAAATGAAATGAAAATACCCAAGGCCTGCAAAGATTCTATCCTACTAAACGAGAAAGCCAAAATATTTTTCCTTTAGCATCATTTATTATACAAGTTCTGTTAATTTTGAAGGTGCAAAATATTTTTTTACACTGAAGACAAAAATAGTTTTTAAAAACATTCATGTTAAACTATTTCAAAGGGAAAAGATCTTTCAATTTACTCAAGACTGTTAATTTATTTGCCATTTATGCATGCTATTATATCTGACATAAGTGGATAAAAAATTTAGCCTCTATATATATATATATGAGTCATAATACAGCATGAAGGTACAATATCCATATAATGAGAACTGGCCGTCACAAACATTTACTTTCTGTTTTAACCAAATCTTGCTAACACTCCATAAAGATAAATGGAGGGAGTCAGCCGCTCTTAGTAAAGCTCATTTGGGACCATTATCCTTGAGCAATTGCTATCAAGTGCTTCATTAATCTATAAAGAACTTCACGCAGCAATCTTGTGAGGATGTCCAAAAGCTAAACTCATTCTCATCAGTAGCAAAGTAGCTACAGGACTGTCACTCAGAGGCAAATCCAGACTTCACATCAGTTTATTCAATCAATGCTCAGAAATCTGATGGTTATTTCAATTTTCTATCATAAATAGATATTTAAGATACTACAAGAGAAAAAAAAAGGCAATGTAACTGTCAATCTATCCCTCTTTAGCAGTTTCTCTTCCTGCCAATACATCAAAATGAAAACAAAAACCATGACCCAAACCAGAAAACAACTCAAAGCCCAAATACAGTATTAGAGAAACCTACCAAACACAGGACATTACCTAAAACAAACACAGGTAACTACCTACAGCCAATTTCTGGAAGTCAATTTGGCTGCAAGCAAATATATACTTCTGTATCACTTAATTCCTTGCCATTTTTAAACATTAAATAGCATTTGAGCTGGAAAAAAATTCAAGTAAATCAAAATTGAAATACGTATTTAAACCATTTTCACCTATTCTACACCACAACACAATTGTACTGAGCTCTTGCAATCTTTAATTATTTTTTTATTTTGGCAGCTTACCAGTTTTTCTTTTGCATCAGAGGGAGAGCCGGAGCAAAACTCCCCACCAACTGGTCGCCAAGTCAGCAGCCTTGAAAACACAAAACCAGTCCCAAATTTACTAAATTTGAAATATAAATCAGAACCAACACTCTAAAAAGTCTCCTTCAACATGGTGTGGATTTTTTGCATCAACTTCAATTCTAAGTACACTTTATTCTTTCACACATATTTAAACATGTAAGTACTGTGTTTTTCAAACTTCAACACTTCTGCCAACTACCTTGGATGGACAAGCGGACTATGTGGAGGTGGATTAATTTTTCTCAGAAATACTGGATTTGTTTTAAGGCAGTGCTTTAGTGCCATTGGTGGGCCTCTTCTCCCACACTGCCTTAAGCTTTACCTAGAATAAGGAATGCATCTACTCCAGAACAAATCACATGAACATTTGGAGATGCTGTGCATTCTCTCTCTGGGGTATGTTCCAGCATTGTGTTTCTACTTCCACTTAAGATTCGCCACTTCCACTCCGGATTCATTGCTGTTATGAGGTATCTGACTGTGACAGATACTTCTGACAATACCTCTGATCTCTTCCCTGCTCATTTCCTATAGGGCACTACTGTCTCAAGGCTCTTAACCTTAGCACTAAAAGATTTCTTCACTAATTCTAACTTACTGAGACCATGTGCCTGCCAAGAATTGAGGGAAACTGGATTAAGCAACATAAGTTGTCCCATCACTTCTTGTTCTATCCAATCTACTGCTACAAGGAAAGACTGAAATTACTTGTCATTGTCATGATCTCAAACTCTTTAGTCTCAATCTATGTGAGGTAACACATATTGGACATTTCTGTTTGCATATCCTAAGGGAGAGCTTTCCCCACCAAGCTAAGCATCCTAAGTGAATATACCACTGATCTCCAGAAAACTAGATATTGGATAACTAAAAAGACAAACTGGAGATAAGAAAAGACAAAATCCTGAGGCATGTAATAAGACAAAGCAAAACGGAGAACTGAATTGATTCTTGAAAGCTGCAAGGACACAATTTGAGGCATTGGAATTATGAGCCATCATGAGTCAGGAGAGGCCAGACCATCATCATTCGTGAAAGGAACCAATTTCAACTCTTGAATTTTTGGAGGACAAGAGGGCACTCACACTGTATTTCTGAGCACCAGAAAGCCAAGGCTTGCTCTCAGGAAGCTTTGGAAAATTTAAACTAACAAAAATTATAAACAGAATAGAAATTAAACTAAAAGAAAAATTAAAGAAACGATTAAAATAAGCTAATAAGCAATGGGCTAGATGAGCAAACAGTGAGATGGACTGAAAACTGGGTGAACAATCAAGCCAAGAGGATGGTGATTAGGTGCACAGAATCTAGTTGGGAGGCCAGTAACTAGTGGTACACACCAAGGGTCAATACTGGGTCCAATTCTGTCCAGTATCTTAATGATCTGGGTGATGGGGCAGAGCAGACTCTCAGAAAGCTGGATGACAAAAGTAGGAGGAGTGGCTGATACAGCAAGGGGTCATGCTGCTATCCAGGGGGACCTCCACAGGCCTGAGAAATGGGCTGATGGGAACCTTGTGCAGTTCAGTGAGGGGAAGAACAAAGTTCTTCACCTGGGCAGGAACAAGCCCACGCCCCAGGATGTGCTGGGGGCTGTCCAGCTGGGAAGCAGCTTGGCCCCCACAGAAGGCCCTGGGGATCCTGGTGGATGCCAGGCTGGACATGAGTGACCACGGTGCCTTTGCTGCAGAGAAAGCCAATGTTACCCAGGGCTGTGTGAGGAGAGCTGCCAGCAGGTGGGAAGGAGATCCTGCCCCTCTGCTCAGCACAGTGGCCAGTCCTGGGCTCCCCAGCATGAGAGACATGGACCTACTGGAGAAAGTTCAGCAAAAGCCACAAAGATGAGGAAGGAACTAGAGCACCTCTCCCATGAAGAGAGTCTGACACAACGGGGACTGTCCAGCCTGGAGAAGAAAAGGCCCAGGACACCTCATCAACATGCTATAAAATCTGAAATGTGGGTGCAAAGAGAACAGAGCCAAGCTTTTTTCCAGTGATTCACAATGCCACGACCAGAGGCAATGGCACAAAGAAACACAAGAGGTTCCATATGAGCATTAGGAAACACTTTTTCACTGTGAGGGGGAGCAAGCACAGGCAGAGGCTGCCCAGAAAGGCTGTGGCGCTTCCCTCCTTGGGGATATTCAAGAGTCAGGACATGATCCTGGGAAAACTGCTCTGGGTGGCCATGCCTAAGCACAGGGGCTGGACCACTAAACTTCCAGAGCCCTTTCCAACTTCAGCCATTCTGTGTCATTTTGTATTAGTATCTTCAGCTACCAACACCTCAGAGATCTGTAGATGCTTGGCAGCAGTATGGTTTGTGGTTTTCTAGTAAGTGATCCTTGCAGAAATTGGTAGCTGAGTAAATATTATAGCACATTTTCCAAAAAAGGAAATATGATCATCTCTCTTTGCAAAAAAAGTAACTTGCCAAGAACCAGCAGAGGCTGATACTGCAATTAAGAACTCCTACAGCCAGTGTTGCAGCTCTTAAATTACAGAAGTTGCACAACACCTGCAAGATGTTTTATATGAATGCTAAAAAAACATGTAACCCTACCTGATCAGACTAATAAGAACTTCTGCCAGAAGATACTTTACACTCCAGAGATTTGTAACCCCTGATTATTTGAAGACAACTGGCAATAAAGCACTTGCCCATAAAGTTTTCATATATACCACTGTGTCATTTGTCTGTCCTCATTTCAACATTAACTACTGTGTTACTTCCAGGCATAGTAAAACAAAGGTAAGAAGATCATTTGCCTTCTCTAAGCACTGAGGCAGCCTCCACAACAAGCTGAGTATTAAAACTGTATTGTCAAAAAAGAAAATAGGAAGAAACTAAGGACAGGAGGGTAGGAAAAGTTCCATTGCAAAAATATGGCTAATAGAGGGACTAAGAAATAAAAATATGAAATGTCAGCCAAACCAAGAGTCTGAGAAAAAGAACCAGATCCCATAAAAAGAGACGAAAAAAAGTAGTATCCTCCTAGGACCCAGAAAGAGAAAGAAAAAAAGATGAGTATCCTCATATAAAATGAAAGTAAGACTGTAAAAGCTTGGAACCTCCCAGAAATTTAATAAGGAATAATATAAGGAAGTTCTCAAAAGACAGTACAGAAAGATTAAAAGAAAAAGAAAGAGAAAGATTAAGGAAGGAGTCAGACACTCTCCTAGGAAAAAAAACCCATTTGAGAAACAGAAATGCCTCAACATCAAAGTGAATAATGCACGTACTCTAAATTAGATATAACTAAAGGCAACAGGAATACTTTCAGTATGTCTAAATATTAAGATATCCAAAAAGCTGCTCTAGAAATATTTCTAATATTCAACTGTAAGAATACCCAGAAACCTAAGTTTTGATCATATGCTGAAACCAAAGCAAATGTTCTGCTAGCGAATATTAACTTTGAAACCTTTCCAAGTATATGCCATTAGTAAGTTAGGATTAATTCAGCTGGACTTTCACATCCAGAGATTCAGGTTCCAATTTTATTTGTAGCAGTTACCAAAATGCAGAAGAAGTATCTTGCTAGCTCCCAAATATTTCACCTTCATTTTATAATTATTTTTTGATGGAATTAATTTCTACCTAGTTATATAAAAAGATAGGTGAGGTAGTGACAGATTTTATCTTTTAATGAATGAATGAAGCTCTCCTACAGTGCTACCTGATATACAACTCTAAAATTAAGGAAAGACGTGACATTAAGAAGGTTCCTTTTGCTTTAGTTTTCTTCAGGCCTAAAGTAGGTCCCAGAAGCAAACAACATGAACTGGATGACAGACACAGGACAAGTAATAATACAGCAGTCCACCATCAGATTATCACCATCAGACTATCAGATTTGAAAACAAGTAGTGTTCCATCTCAGTAGTAGTTGCAGTAGGTAGTGCAGGGGAAGAACCCCTCACCTTTGGTATAATGCTGTGATTTCTTGTTACTCTGCTTTAGGATGAATAAAACACAGCACTTGGAATGGTAGGGCCTTACTCCAAGAAACCTCACATTGAGTTATTATACAAAGGGAAAGAGTTAACAAATATCCAAGATCATTTTCACAAAAATATTAAGATTCATATAAACATATGATGGAAGTTAACCATCAACAACAGAGACTTAAATATGTAGGACTGTTGCAGTATTTCAGTATTTTGTGGAAAAAGCTTCACCATGTAATTACAAATAGCAAAGCCTGCATCTTCTATTACGAAAAAGAAAATAACAACAAAAAAAAATCAGATAGGACTTCTCCAAAAATCCAAAACCTTAAAACTGAACCATGCTACATTCTAAAGGTTGTTGGGATTTTTTTTGGTTATCTCCTATAATATATTTCAGTTTTTAACACTTTATAATTTACAATACAAAAGAATACCTACACCCAATTTATCATGTTTCAAGTAAGTCTGTTTCTCTTCAGTCCACACGTAACAGCTTTTTGTTCACCCCACCCATGAGGTATCTAAGAGTTTGAAATGGGTAAATCATCTAGTTAAACTATTTTACAAAGTATAAATATTAACAGTTGTCTTACGCATGAGGGATTGTAGTTTTGAAAATATCCAGCATGCAAGTGCAAGTTTTATCCCAGATTTCTAGGGTAAACTTTTCACCATTAAGGATGACAACATTCTCCAAACAGTTTGTACCAGATCGTGCCAGTTGTTCATTGTCTGTAAAAGACAAACAGTGTATTTGTTTATGCACATTCAACAGAGTAAAATGTTAACACAGTTTTAACATAATTTGTACAGTTCCTACCTTGCTGCACACACCAGTACAGCTGTGCAAATATATCATCCAAAAGAACATCACTAAGTACTTCTAAATACTGTGTAAATACATCACATATTGCATAAAGTGCATGGTTACAAGTAGTTGTCATCCATTCAGCTTTCTAGGAGTCAAAAAAAAGAAAGAGTTACAACCTCAAGGTGAAACTTTAGGATACACATATAGATAAATAAAGGTATTTACTCAATTTGCTCTCCAGTGACATGAAATTCATTTCTGCATCTCAAAACCTCAAAATCTGGAGCCTCAACTTCTGCTTTGCTAGCTAGCAGGTTTAAAAAGAACTACAGGAACGACTGCCTAAGTGTCCAATCCTAGCTCAATGATTTAACACCAAGCTAAAGCTATGTTTCTTTTAAGCATTTTCCAGGGCATTAAAATTCACAAAGTGAGACATGTCCTACTACAAATAGCCAGACAAAGCCTCCCAAACAATTGACAGCTTTGATCTAACTTCTAATATTAATAATTTACACATTATTTACATTTTAAAGCCTATTTCTGTTCAGCTGTTTGCCAGAACAGTACCCAGTTCCAGTTTGGCAAATCAAAACTCAGATGGCTGGTCAAAAGGGGGCAATGACAGCACAGTGCTGTTTTGGGTTTTGTTTGTGGGCTGGTTATGGGGTTTTTTGGCTTCTGTTTGGCTGAGGTTTTTTTGCCTTGTCATCAAAAAATTTTCAACTAACAGAACTTATTTCTTCTAAATGCGACTTCACTGTCGATTACATGCCTCACTCAAGTGAGCATGTTGTGTATCTCAGATTCCAAACATCACATGTAAAAGCTACAGTTCTTCTTACAAACCCTAGAAACATTGAATTTTATGCTATTCTTCTATTATTTCTAGTGTAAACTAGTAGGCCTTTTACACATATGGTTTTAAAAAATTTAAATAGTGATGCCAACAGAATGCCATTAAAACAAAACAGGGATACTAGAGCGACAGGTCCACCATCCAAGTTTTGAGGTTTACCCTACATTACTTGACAAACCTATATAACAGGTTTTCTACTGTAAATGTAGTTGTCATGTAAATTATCTTCCTCCACTTTTTTCACCTCAGTCTGCTGTTCTGGCAGTTTCATGTTGTCAAATATCCTGAAGACAATCCGAAACAAATCTTGCCACCAGTGTTTTTCGTAAGTATGGCCATATGTCTTCATTATTTCAAACATTACTGTTAAGCCCCTGAAATGAAGAAAGAACAACTTATACCAAAAGTTACAGAAAGACATGAACGAGACCAAGTAAGTACAATTACAGCAGCAATAAAAAACTCAAATACTGTTGAGAACATTATACGTGCACATGAGTACAAAAAAATAAGTAGAAAATCAGCTTGTAAGAAAAGCACTTTATTGTCATAGGGAATAGCCAAAAATATTTTTGAGAACTGTGGTAATTTAAAATTAAAATAGTAAACCAACTTCTTTACCAAGGACCACAAAAATTAATAAACAAATATTTCCAGTTAAAAAATACAAAGGTCTAGAAACAAGCATCAACCCTCACCAGCTAAAACGGGAGTCCAGACGCACAGCTTGCATGCCAATGTGTAAATTTAAAGTTATTTGTATACCATCCCTCATATTTCATATCAGAACTGCTACTGAATGCACTTTACAAGGGAAAATCATATTCCAGAAAATTAAGCAAGTTTTACATGAGATTAGAGTACACCTTTGCTTTTTTTAACCATTTCTGCAATCCTCAACCACTTAATGAACCATGGTATAAAACCCCAGGGTAAGTTTTAAAACCCTCAGGGTAAGCAGGATGGTCAAGACACAGAATGCAATCACAGCTACATAACTTTGTTATTTATCATAACAGAAAAAAAATTTCAAATATACAGAACACAGACTTCATTTCTGTATTCCAGTATCTATTTGAAAGGTGTTTGTTGTTTCCACAGTGGTATCACCCAAATTAAATATATAAGTCATTTTACACTGATCACATTTATCAAGAGTTATTTCTATTTTAGAAGTGTAAAGAAAGCCTTTTAAAATTTGAATTACAAATACTGATTGTTACCTGGTTCTTACATCTAATTTGCATCTATTGATGATACAGGACAATTCAAAGAGAATTGGGAACCATCCTCGCACCCACACTCTGTCTTCAGGAGCTACATTCATATCATCACTCGTGTATTCCTTGAATGCCTTTAGAAGGAAACACAGAGTTATGCAGCCATAGAAGTTAGATTCTTCAAAAAAAAACACCACAGTTCGGACTGTAAACAACAATCTCTCCTGCAACAGTATTACACCCTGATCCCTCAGATGAGTTGGCAATCAAAGCCGTAACACCGAGAAAGTGTTTTTCAAAGTAACGCTTAGTATACTATGAAGAATAAACTTAAACCCCAAGATCATACATTCAAGCACCAGTTTTTGCTTGCAGTTCAGTGTGTCTTGCTCTCAAAAAAGAGACAGCTCTGGAAGTGAGGATCTAACCATAACATTTTGAGGATACCAAGCATTTTTGGTTATGCCATTATTTACTTCTTCACATTTCTCGGTAGAGAGCAGATCTTGAGATACGCTGATTTCCAGCAGCTCTCAGGAATGCTAGTCACCAGCTGAACTGAGTAGATAGGGATGGGCAAAGGGGAATAAAAGAAGAAAAAAATCGCTGATACTTTCAAAGCCTGTGGCATTTTACACTCCTATTGTTTCCGAATAATGTACATTTCTCATTAATCCATGAAACTTGAAGGGAAGGCAGTAAGTTTAGCATAACTATTTTTTTTTAAATAAAAGCACTTACAATTTAGTTAACACAGACTGTACCTGAGGTCTCTCAGACACATATTTTGCACAGTGGCGAATGAGGCGGATCGCTTCCATACTGGTATCTGGAAATGCTGCATTGCAGGCAAATTCAGACAAGCACTTTACTGCATCCTGGAAAGAATCTATGGTTGCTGGGAAGTGTTTTTCAAACACAATTGCTGAGAGAAAAGTGTGAACAGGAGAAAAAAAAGTGTCATGCTTTAAAATCTATTAATTCTAATACGAACTGTAACAGAAGTCATAAGAGACTGGTTCATTGACTGGTGCTGTTAAATGCCTGAGTATTAAGAAAAACTAAAGAAAAAAAAGAATACAAAAAAAAGTACCCAGAGGGCATTTCATTTTGACAGAGTGTGTTTAAAACAAATTAGAGCAGCATCTAGACTAAAGCAAGTAAAATGTAACAGTTAAGCAAGACTAGAGCAATAGTTAAGGTTTAACACTAGTCTGTGACGCCCGAGGTTAAGAGGGACACAAGAAGCATGGAGTTACACCTACTGATGGACCTCCTCCCCAGCAACATTGCCTTGTTTTTAAATAGCTACTTTTGAAGAAAAAACGTGTTTAATCGATGTTGAAACAGTTTTCTAAACTTTCAGAGGTTCAGACAGAATAAAGAAATCCCTTAAAACCTGGGATCTGGATTGCAATAGAGACAGGAAAAAAAAATTATCATAGTGCCCCCTAACTCGGCACGTTCTCACAAACAGGCCTTACACAAGCACAACTCAGAAACACAGAAAAAGACAGGCAAACAAGGTTTTTTTTTTCCCTAGGGGAAACCCCAGATCTCTTAAATAAAAATGTACACATTAAATAAAATTACCTAAGGCTTGACTTGTTTTGCTACAGAATGCTACAAACAGGTAAGTTTTTTCAAAAGGCATGACGAAAGCCAGTTAACTCCCATCTTATTGAATGACTTTTGTAAGTATTTTCCTGGAGGACTGACTGGAAAGTGTGAATTATTGGTTCCAAGACATGAAGCAGGCTCTACTATGCAGGCTGTGGAGCCCACAGACAAACAAAGCTTCTTGGGCTGTTGGAGTGACACACCGCATGACGTCTGAATATCATCCATACTCACTGACAATGTGTCCTGTAGTCTGGAATGCCAGTTCCACTATACTTTCATCCTGATCTGAAGCTGCCAGATGAAACACTGAAAAAATGTTTTTCCAGCCAGAACGAATGTTAGCAGCCTGGGAATTCACCATCTGCGCAATACACCGCACAACCATGTCTCGAATAGTAGGAGACCTAAATTAGGACAATAAACAGCAATTTTTTAAACTAAATTACATAATCAATTAGAATAGTACAATTCGCTAACAACTGATTTTACAAAAGCAATTTGAAACATTAATTGCAAAAGTTGATGCTTGTGATCCCAGGCAATTCAGTTAATTGTATGTTATTACCTGTTTCTCTTCATGATATGTTCAAATGGTCTTAGGAAGTCCTTCTGGAATCGGAAATTAGCAAGTTCTCCTTTTTCCAAGAACTTCATTGACAATTGCCTTAATGAGTCTACTGCAAAAATAGCTACATCTTCATTGGGATTGCAGCCAACCTGGGAACGTAGAATAGAAATGCAGAGAAGGCTTGCATCAGAATTCTTATGGATTCAGCACAAGCTGCCTTTACAGTTGATAACACAGAACTACAGCAGTACTGGAAAAATTAATGAAATTAAACAGTAGCCAGTTCCAGAAACCACACTGTTTATGCAATTCAATAATCCCTAACTAATTCCAGATATTTTCCATGTTGAATAACCTGGCACTTAAAACCTCCTAAAAATAAGCAAGCTGTCTAAAAAAGACTTCAGCAGCTGTATTAAAAATGCATGTCAAACATCCATTTGATAAACAGTCAATTTAGACTTGAAGACAACCTCTTAATCCAAGCGTCATGAAACACTCCCAAAAATCATACCACAAAACTAACAGCAGCCAGCTCTAGACTCAGGTCATGATAAATAACTTAATGTATACTTCTCTTTTTACATTTTTTATACTGTGTAACTCTGCATTCTCGCAGGTCTTTCCAGCTTTACAGTTTTTGTTGGTTCAAGCTTATAGAGAAGGACAGAAACAACATTATGATTTAGATAAGCACATGCCTTTCCAATAAATCTCAAAATAAAATTAATCTGTATCAATAAGTGAAGGAGTATGCACTATAATCATGAACAGGGATACCTTATTAAAATGATCGCCAATAACTTCCCAGATCCTAGACCACTGTAACCTTATCCGGCCCATGTTGTAGTAAGAAATCTCTACTATCTTCTGCAGACTAAACATTCGAGGGTGGGTAGCAGACAGCAGCTCATCCATAGACACAGCACAAAGCCAGCGAACGAAATCCACTGTTAAATGACCACAGATTTTAATGCAGTATTTTTCCAAGGTTTAGTCTACAGGGTTGGGGAGGGGTAGGGAAGAGATAAAACCTACCAATAGCATTTCCATCCAACCTTGTAGATCCTGTAAATATTCTGTAAAATGCAGTTAAAGACATTATTAAAATTTCTTAAGAAAAGCATGGATTAAATGTGTTCAAGCTTCCTTGTCTTGTTTTTCTTAACAATACGTAGAGAGTCTCTGATTACCTTTATTTATTAAAAAACAATTAGCAACTGTAAAGACATACTGATAATACTGTCAGTTTATATCATCCCTGATCCAAATACAGAAGTCAAACGTCTCCAGAGTGCATTATTTCCATTTGCCATGACAAGCAGATATTTGAAGTTGTATTATGAACTTCCCATTGTGAAGCAGAGAGGGACACCACAAACCTAAACAGCTATCATGTGTTTGGCATCAAGCTTCCAGTGCACTTGATGTGATTTTACTGCAAGACAACTTTTCATTGAACTGACATCGATCTTGCTGCCTGTACTTCAACTACAGAAATGTTCGTAAGCCTTCAAAGTGATACCTCTCCATCAATGTTCACAACCATTAAGAAAATTTTATGTTCTGATTCCTTATATGCTGAGCAAGTAAGATCCATGAACACTTCAGTCAGATCAGTACTGTATGACATAAACAGGGAATGTTCATAATACGTATTCTGCCTGGCCAAATCCAGTTAAAATAAATGTGATTCACAGAGAGAAAGACTGGAATAATAATTTTGGTCATTTCAGACGACATCAACATAACCTAGAGGAAAGCAGGGAGTCAGTAATAACATTTAGGAGAAAAAGGGTCTGACAATAATGCCCTCAGTACTAAGGCAAAATGAGATTTGCTATTTGTTACTATATACAGCAAATCAAGATTCAACAGACACTACAGCAGACTTCATTCTGCAAGTCTTCTGTAGTAATTCTGTTATCAGTAAAAAAGCTGCTTGCCTAATCTTCGCTCTGCTCCTTCTTGCAAAAATACCTATGATCCAAAGAAAATCCCTCTGCCCCCACCAACCCCCCCAAAATGAAAAGCATTTCTCTATGGTAGTTTTTATGTAGGCTTTTTCCAAACAAATTAATAAATTTGTAAGGTCCTTTTCTTAGCACAGGGTATTCAAATACTGCCTAAAAAACTTCACGTGACAACAACAAATTTAATACAGTACCTGTCTACAGCAACAACAACACTTTGAGAGCTAGTTTCACCAATGGATTCCTGAATACTTGCTATCTGCTTCCAATCCACATTTCCACCAACTACAATGAAAAAAAAAAAAGAAAAATGGGTAAGAGATAATATAGAATGGGCTGGGAAGAAAGAGGAGTAACAGTTGTGCCACTACCAGTATAATTATATATATTTTTAATACACAAAAAAGAGAAGCTCATTATTAATTTCCCTTGCATAAGCTGGCCATCTCAGTGAAGTTGCACGTTGATGTAAGTCGTATTTATCTGGATTCTCTATCCATGTATAAACTATTTTAGTCCTAGAAAATTGTCCACATTTGGAGCAACAGATACAAGCAAAAAAAAAGCAAAACCACAAGAATCACCTTTTTTTTCCTCCATCTTTCAATGAACCTTTAGTAATCTTGCTATTTAAACACACAACATATGATTAAGAATATAGCTTAGAGAACTTTTCACACTTAATTAGCATCAAGTGAGTAAATCCATCCCGAAAGATTTTATTTCTTATCACAAAGAACAGCTTCCACCAAAACTCCATCTTTAAGCTACATTTCAATTGTAGCAAAATTATCACCCAAAAATAGTGAGAAATATCTATAAATAAAAATAGCAATTATTTATTTTGGAAACTGTAACCCACATCTGGGAAAGCTCATAGGAAGAAACTGCTAACTTCGCAGTGAGAAAAATTCTGAAATTTTTAGCAATATCCAAACTCCCGTTGAACCACCATCAGAAGAGCAAGAATCTTGCAATAACTCTGGGTAATTCCACAACCCCTGTAATCAGATTTTTTTTCAGAAATATAGAGAACAGAAGACCGAAAGAAGGCAAGCAGTTTTGTTCTCAGAGGTTTGCTGAGAGAAAAACTTCTCATGTTTCAGCCTACCTCAGAGTCGTGATGTGTTCCATCCACACTCAAGAGGTGCCTGGAGATGACCATCTGTCAGACCTCTATAACCTGACCCATCTGAAGTACTTTTCTAGGGCATTTATGGAACAACTTTTCTGTACATACATATGTAACCTCATACTAGTATTTCAGCAACTTATAACACCACTGGGTTTGATCAAGACTTCTCTTGTAAGCACACAAGATGCCAGGGTCAATTCGCTTCAGTCTTGGTAATGAGTAAGCTAAGAAACGTAACACATGAGCAGCAGAACGTAAAGAGAATTTGAAGGGCTATTTTCAAGGAGTCAGAACCTTAATCAACTCTATCAGCTTTGGTGAGAATTCTTTGTTATCTCAGAATTTGTAACTCAATACCTGAAAACCTAAACAGACAGCAGACTTATACCCTAACAGTTGTGAAATCTTTTACAGTGAAACACAGGAGTCAGGCATGTAACTCTGCTTTACGAAAAACAGATTCCCACTGTCCAAAGAGGATTTCTGGTTACCCAGGAAGTACACTTTGGCTGTGACCTACTCACAGCAGCAGGTTTTGTCTTCCAACTTTGTGAACAGAAACTGATGTAGAAGAAATGTGAATTTCACAATTATAACTCCAAGTAAGGCAACATTCCTATCAAAGGAACAACAGAATAGATGCTTATTCATTTACTTTTACAACCCACATGCTTGTGATGTTCTGAAATTTCCAAGTATAACAACAACAAAAAAAGGCCACAACAGGAAGATAATACAAGAGATGAAGACATTTGAATGCAGGTGCCTGAGGAGCCATACCTGAATCCTTGCTGAGGCAGTAAATGAGCAAAGGAGCTTTTGGATTCGGTTTTGTTGATCTTTGTTATTTCAAAAAACACATTAATTCAGCAAGGAGAGTGAGTGCTGCTGTTATCTACACCTGGTTTTGCAAGCAGGTCTGAAAGATGGAGCTTCTGTGTCACCAGACTGCAACTTCACTCACTCAAAATAACTATTTTCTTGTAAAATGTGTGTCTGTATATATGGTCATATGCACTAGGTGTTCTTCATACGAATTCAGCTTTATAGAAAGCTTGCTTGAAACCCATAGCCCCAATGCAAACTTTGGAGTAATCTTAGAAAATTAAACTATCTGCAAAAAAGTATTTATGGAAAGAAGTGAAATAACTAAAGCAGTTGAGAAAATGTTCTAACAGCCCCTTAGTGTGTGAAAACCAAGTTAAGCATTTTCCTATAAGACTGAAGCAACATTATTAAAAAAAAAAAAAAAAAAGAACAAAACAGTGAAATTTCCATATGTGCACTGTAATAAGCATTCCAGAAATTCAATTCAGAGAGAAACATTTTATGCATTTGGGCATAAACTATTTTCCCTAGAAATGTAGTTGACATCAGCAAAAGGTCTTTATAAGCTGGATCTATACCACTTACTAGCAAGTGTGATTTTGAGACACCTGAATACAGTTTACATTCTTGAGTTATTAGGACTTAAAACCTTTAAAGGCCAGCCACTGCAGTGTAGAGGAACTGCCAGCACTTGGAAGTAGCCAAGTTGCACAGGTCATCAGGGAACACTAAACTGAAGGATGCATATTGGAAGAGCAGGAAGAAGCTCTGTATGTGAGATACTGGCAGACTCATTGATTTCTAGGCCTAAATTTTCCCTTCATCAACACTTGGCAAAGTGAGGGGAGTACACAGAGGCAGGCCAAAGGGGAACAGAGGGGAAAGAAAAGGACTGACTATAGAAGAAGAAAAACTGCCCAAGGAGAACACAAAGCTGGATGATTAGGACTAGTTTGGAGGCAAAGATCAGGGAAAATAGAAAAATTACCATTACTCAAAAGAAACAAAAAATTAGATGAAAAACTGAGGCAAAGCTTTTTGTTTGGCTGTGGGTGAAGTTCAAAAGGCAGGAGATACTGAGCATCACACTATAACTGAAACCTTCTCATAGTCAAACAGACTTACATATACACTTTGACGCTTCCAGAGTTTTCTAATACCCTTCGCCTCTGTATCTTTAACGGTGCTCCCATTTAAAACAGACAAATAAACAAAACCCCCGAGCTTCTATAGATAAATTTAAGGTAAGACTAATACTTTTCTAGGAAGATAAGAGACATCATCTCATTTCTGAAGCACATTTTGGTGCTCAAGCCTAAAAAAGGCACTTACTCAGTACCAAAGTAACCAAAATAGGAAAGAAATGGAATTTCAGAATTTAAGCTAAATTAATCTCCCACTTGGTTTGAATTCTGTGTATTTTTCGCAAAGCTCCACAACAGATGCTTAACCTACACAGAACTGACTTGCTTGCTTGGTAAAATACTCGGCACACTAATGTTGCAATATTATTAAATCTGGTCATACCATCTGCAATCCATTCTTAGTTGGAAAGCAGTATTCTAATAAAAATGAATAATATATATAATATTCTTACATTTCCTACCCTAGCAATAATAGAGCAATCTAAATATTCCAGAAATTTGAATAAGTCTATTCAAAGCCTAAGTTTTACAAGGACTACTTCATGGTCTTTTGTCAGAACTTCACATAAAAACACAGAACAAATCTGAATAGATCTCTGAACAAAACCAGTTAAATGAAATTATTAATATCTGCATTACTTACCCAACCCCAGCCCCACAAATTCATCAGGTGCCTGATCTTTTGTTCCAGTAAAAGAACCTTCCCTGCCACGCACTGTCCCTGAGATGTAGCGAGGTTTTACTCCAGTTCCTATTAACTGTGCCAGTTCAAGTTGACTGATACATTTCAGAATCTATTCCAGAGAATAAAGAAGTTGTTTATCAACAAAAAGCAGTTTGAAATAGTAAAAAACAAGCAAAGATCTTTAAAAGAAAAGAATTCTAAACACTTGAGGTCAGACAATCTGTTCTTCTGTCTAAAATGAATATTAATTTGAACAGTACTGGATTTATCTCTCACAATTTTATTTCTCACTTGGACATGTTTTGCTACAGTAATTGGCTGCATAATGTATGCAACAAAAGTATACATGCAGCACTTACCTAAGCCCCACTGTATTTATGCACAAACAAGCACACTACCGTGTTGAAAATTAGTAAACATGCTTTCTTACAGTTTCAGCACAAATGACTTGTACCTCATGCCAGGAATTTCCTAAATAGTTTCCATCTGTATGAGCCACCGTGATGAGAGTTTTAATGGTGTCAATATTCTTCTGCTTCATTTCAGTAATACCAGAACTCACTGTAAGCAATGTAAATCTTGCTAATGCTTGAACATAGGCATCTCTTTCAAGCTACAAATGGGAGGGAAAGAAATAAAAGTCTCATAAGTTTTTTTGCCATTTCCTGCACTTAGTACAATCTGTGTGATTTCATCAACTATACCATTCACCTTTCTCTTCCTAGAACTTAATTTCCAAAGCATAGTGAAAATATCTCATGTTCTTCACCAGTAAGAAGATACCTGTGGAATAAAATCAGGTTCCTTCTATTCAGGAACATGAAGTGCTATGTCTGACAGCATAGAACACATAACCTTTTGTGTTTAGGTTTTTGGTTTGGTCTTTTGGGGGAAAACAGGATGCTGTTTCAGAAGAAACGTTGCTACTTAGCTAAGCTTTCAACATTCTTGTACTATACTGAGACGTACTCTGAAAATGCTGCCCTAGCAGACTCACTCATGTTGTAGCATTTTTTTTGTCAACAAAACCTAAAAAAACGTATCTAAAAGGCATGTTATGCCAATTCCACGGAATTGCTCAAAACTTATTTGATTTAATCCGCATCATTTGGAGCATCTCAGAAGCTTCTGAAGCAAGTATCACGGGTAAACAGCAAGTGACCATGATCTAGACAGATCTCACCAAAAAAATTCTACATCGTTAGCCAATTTTTATGTGTATGGTATCAATAAACAACAAAGGAAACTCCTCACATCTCACATGAACCAATTACAATGGTAAAAAGGGGATTACAGCTGGGCCCACACGCGCATTTGATTCTCCTGTTACGTATCAACTGAAGGCCATAAAGTGACATGGTTGTACCCCCAGGTAAAAAAATGACAAATATGAAATATATTTAACTGTTTGGATATTTAGGGCTATTTTTAAGTAAAAAATCATTGAGCACAGAAAACGACCAAATACAAAATATCAAAAAAAATCCCAGAGAGAACAGGATTCCACAGAGAGAACACAAACACCACAACAGTGGGCTATGGTAGAAGGGACAGATTGCCACTGAGCCACTGACCATAGTATAGCTGCCACATTCAAACCCAACCACTACTGAAGGGTATGCTGGCAAAGGCACAGAAAATTATGTAGGAGCACAGAAAAATGGAAGTCTCAAAGTGTACTAAGCAATGAATCTTTGGAGCCTACAAACTGTGTATCTTCTGTAAAAACAGAACATTTTCAGTTGTACTCATCCATACAAGTATTTCCCCTCCTCATTTTTTCTAAGACAGTAAAGAAGACAAACAACTAAACAATATGTCCATCACCTAGAAATTAAAACCTGATGATATAAGCAGATTAAGTACACCCTTTTGATGCATATCTTGTCTCAGATGCTTAAAGAAAAAAGTCAGATTGTGACAAGTCTAAGATTAAAAGCATAAATAACTAAAACCAGAATCTATAATTGAGGTTTTAGAGGTGAACATGCAAAACTTAAACTATCCTGTGTACTTTGGAAATTTTCTTAAAATTAAAGGCATCCAGGTCCCTCCACTATCTCTCAAGGTGTGTAAACTAATGTTAACTTTTAATAGACACCAATCTTCATTTCTGTACATTTACACAATGAAAATTGAAAACTTGCCATCACTGGTTAAGCACATGAGGCAAAAATTCATTCCAACAGAAAAGATCCTTAAATCAACTCAAGTACAGGTGTGCTGGTCTCCTTCAAACCACCTACCAGAGCTATCTGGTGTCTGAAGTCAGATAATATCCCATCTAACCAAGACATTGTGAATTGGAATCATCCTGTAATACTGAAATCACGAACAAACCAGTACTGTTTGAAGTTATATCAACAAAACAGAATTTCCACAGAAAACCAAGAAGTAATATTGCTCATATTGAAAATACAAAAGCAACACTTCCCATTTTCTGGAATTTAAAAACTTGTTTTTGGAACACCTCCAGTTCAATCATGTCCCAAGCCAATGGAAGGGTCCAACTGAATCACAGCGATCTTAGAGCACACATGCCCTTGCCCTCCCCATGCAAGGCTGACCATGGCAGGGCTGGGAGCAAGACTCTGCAGCTGCTGAAATAGGTGTTTTTACCAGTTCCACTTTTGCAGCTTAGAAACAAAAGTAACCAGAGTGTGAATTTCATTGAACATCTGCAGGCTCCAGGGAAGGCTGTGTTAATCAAATTTTTAAGCCTGTTCAGCTCAGGGTTGTGCAGAGATTAGGTGGAAAAACAGAGGAAGGAAACCTCACATGATCTCAAATGGGCTTTTTTAAGTTGCTGTATCACAGGTCCTGATGTACCTTTCCACATTAGTGATAAAAAGATATCTAACTTGACAAATTCAAGTGCAAGGGCAGAAGGCAGGAAAGCATTCACTGTTGTATCATAGTTCAACATTTTCTACTTAGTCTTATATAGTTTGGTTTTGGGTTGGTGTGTGTTTTCTTGTTTGGGTTTTTTGTTTTGGTTTTTTGTTTGTTTGTTTTTAAAGTATTTTCAATGTACACATGAAATAACACAACGCCAAACATGAATTTTGCTTGCCCCTCTCTTCAGCTATCCCTATAATGGACTTACGACAAACCAGTACTCCATTTATTAACTAATAATCTACAGTAACATGATTGTACCTTCCTTACCAATGGTTTTTAAATAGAAAAACAAAAGCCAAAAAAAGCCCAAGTTTAATCACCATTACCCTCTGGAGCCAGAGAGTCTGGCATTCTTGGCATTGTGCTCAATCCAAGATCCATTCATTCATTACATCAGGAATGCCATTTCCAGTGCCATAACTGTTAAAAGAGTATCCATTTATAGGCATCTTGGATTAGTATAATCTCTCTGAAGTTGAGAACAATGTTTCAAACACAGTTCACGCAGGTACTATTTTACAGGACAGAGAGACTCATTTTATAAAACAACATAACACATCTAAACAGCTTTGTAACAAAGATAGAAATAAAATACTTTGACATAAAAGTAGTCAATTTCTAGGGAAACAAACATTCAGCACAGAGGCATGGAAGCACTTACCGCAAAGCACCAGGAAAAATAAAGGTCACTTCATTTACACTTCCAGTCAAATATCACATGAAATGGCAAAGTCAGAAGCAGGCAGCCTCTAGGTATTGCAGTGCACAGCCTCAGCAGCAAGGACTCTTAGAACCCCACTAACATTTTCCTGGTACATTATTCAAAGCATTGTCTCAATCTTACATTTTTTACCTGAATGTTGAAAATGCAAGCAATCCGGATTGCACATCGTATACCCTCCAAACAAAGAGAGGCAACTTCGGTGTCATCACAGTCCTGCAGACCCACACTGAATGCAGCTAGAAAAGGTGTCCATGCCAACTGGAATGTACGCAAAATAAGTGTTATATTAGCAACTGCAGGCACTTGAAGGGAATGTTATAGTTTCAACATCTTGCTGAAGTGTAAATTCAATCCTCAACTTATGTCATGGACCTTGAAGTAGTCTTTTGCCAAAAAGAAAACAGAATATATAGACACAAGACACAGAATAGTACGGTGTGGTTAGAAGAGACATGAGACACAGAACGGGACAGAAGTAATGCAGAGTGGAGCTCCCTCCAAAAGCAACTGTCCTCTCCCTCAGCAACTAACACACAACCATCTTCAGATAGTTGTAAAAATCAAACCCTAAAGCTATGTCAATTAGATGTCTGCTGGAGTTTTAGCACCAGGACGACTGACAAGCTAAGTCAACAGTTATTTTAATAACTAACACACCATGCAGATTTCTTTATGAGGAAAAGTACATACTTAAGTAATACTAGCCTAATAACACCAGGAAAAAAAAAAGGGAAGGTAGTGAAAATAAGGCAAACTTTATTAATTACACTAAAATTATGGTAAGACAACAATAACAAAACCCAGAACATGACTCCTGCCTCATCTCTCTACTACTAATATTGTTGCCCTTATACCTCCATCTTTTTGTACCTAAGCCATCGATGATGTTTCCCATTCCTCTTGCCTTAGGTGGCACTGAGAATGTAACAGATGCAACTAAAATTACTGCAAGAGAGTCTACATATTCCTTTCCTTGTGGTCAAGGCTCCCTCTCTCAAAGGTAGAAAAAACAGTGAGAAGATGCAGAGGATCTTACCATAACTACATGGGGTTATGAAGAGAAAACACTGTGGAACCCAGAATGATTTTAGAAATAATTTTACCTGAAGTCACCCCAGATGAAATACAGAATCAATGGGCACAGTAAGGAGTAACAGATTTCACACTTACTTTCGTAATAAAATGATGCACCACAGAGCTTTGATTTCATTTAAGCCAGCAATTCCAAAAGCACTACCTCTGAAAAGAGTTTCACGCTTGCACATACCAAACTGTAACTCTGGGATAGTATTAAAGGCATTAGATGAATTTATAGATTCAGGATTTAATTCCCTATTGTATGACCTTTAAAGATCCCTTCCAACCCAAACTATTCTATGATTTAATGTTCAGAAATATATGTTTCTTCCCACAGCCTTTCTAATTTTCATTGCTATTGAAACTAATCTTAAAAAAACCACAAAACTGAAATAATTTCTCAAGAACTATCTAATGTTCTGTATACTGTGCTTTGTAACTAGATGTATGCTGTTATTTCTAAACTGTTTTGTTATTAAAGGTGAAAAATCAAGCCTCAAAACTAGACAATCACTTTTGAACTGCTTAGATGGGTGCATAAAGTGAATTGTTGCTCTGTTTTAAAAATTTAGCCAATGTATCTGTAAATACAGTTATAATGATCAATTTTATGTGGAAATCAATGGGTGAGATTCCCAGAAATTCGTGAGGTTTTGCTGAAAATTTATGTCTAAACAAAAAAAGTGAAATTAAGTATTTTAATTCCACAGTTCTCACCTTTTTTTTTTAAGAAGGCCCCCTGCTCAATACATTACTCTGTCCTCAGCACTTCAGTTCATGAACACCCTCAAATAACTTCAAGTAACAACTGCTAATTCTTAGCACCTTCACGAAAATGTTTACGGTCTTCATTCACCCCAGTGCTTCGTATTTTGCTCCAATGAAAATGAACTTTAGAAATACACTTTTCAGATACTAAAGGGTAGACAGTATTAGGGCTGGTATCTTAAAGGAAAACACATCATGAATTTTACAGATGCTTGCATGAGAATGATTTAATTTCAGTCTTAAGAAAGCCAACAGAGAGAAAAGAACAGTACATCTCTGCTATGTGACACCTCGTACGGTCTAGAACTAAATTTTTAACAAAGTCTGTGCTTAGTGTTCCTCTGTACAAATGGAATACTATCCTAGTTTTTTTAATAAGGTGACAAATAACTCTTAAGTTTGCCTCATAGACAGCAATCTTACTAGCTAGATCCTCAGTGTGCCCAGGTGGCAAGAAGGCCAATGGCATCCTCACTTGTACCAGCAAATGTGGCCAGCAGGACCAGGGCAGTGATCCTCCCTCTGGACTCAGCACTGGTGAGGCTGCACCTTGAATCTTGTGTTCAGTTTTGGGCCCTCCCACTGCAAGAAAGACATGGAGGTGCTGGAGTGGGTCCAGAGAAGGGCAACAGAGCTGATGAAAGAGGTGAGAGCTGGTCTCTTCTCCCAAGTAACAAAGGAAAGGATGAGAGCAAGTGGCCTCAAGTTGCACCAGGAGAGGTTTAGATCATATATTAGGAAAAATTCCTTCACAGATGCAGCTGACGAGAGTTGGAACAAGCTGCCCAAGGAAGCAGCGCAGGCACCAACCCTGGAAGTATTTAACAGACATGAAGATGTGGCACTTTGGGTCACGGTTTAGTAGTGGACTTGGCAGCACAGGGTTAACAGTGGGACTCAAAGCTCTCAGAGTCTATTTCAACCTAAATGTTTCTGTGATTCTCGGGCCTGGAGCTCCACCTGACCTCACAGCACATCCCTCCAGGGAACCATTAGTTTATTTAGCGGTAGTGGAGACCTTACTTCCCTGGAGCAGTTCACAAAGGGGTCATGTGAGGAGGACCATGACTTGAACAAGCGCAGAGATGAGAGTACGGAAAGGGCATAACAATTTATCTCAATGGCAGATGACTGCTGTGAGTTGGGTATGCCAGAGACCAAACCCAAGAGCACACAGAGGCATCGTACACTACTGAACATACTCTATCTACCAATCTGAATCGCTGCTGTGGAAAAGGTATTTGGGGTGCACACAGCTTGGCACTTGCACAACAGCAGACAGGTGTTTAGAATAACAGTTTAATACACGTCCAGCTTCCTCCCCTACACTGGATGAGAGTCCTAGCTTTTCTAAAGCATCCATCTGCAACAGACAACATTAGGAAAAAGTTTCTCCTGACAACTGCTCTCCCAAAATGCAACAAAGTAATCTCCCTTAGGAACATTAGGGGGGACTCAAAACAAAGACCTGAAATTAGCGATTTCTCACTTTTATAAATTTGGTTTTTTGACTACACCTCTATATCTGAAAAAAAAATACTATCAATTCAAGTTTTTAACTACTTTTTATACTTTTTTCCCCTTGAACACATCCATCATAACTCCTCCATTGCCTCAAGATGCCTCTTCTATCAGCACAGAAACTTTTTAAATTCCAGGATAAATGAAACTAGATTAGAAGGCTCAAAACCCTCTTTCCTGTAGCAAGTTAAATAACTCACAAAATGAGCAAAACATAGCAGATGCAAACCTTAAGTATTTTCAATAAATCCTGTCAGTCAGCATTTTGTATTAATAAACTGTGATATTCTACGTGATTATCTAAACATGAATCTCACCTTAAACATGGGCCTCACATGCTCCAGGTGTGTTGCACTAGTAAAAGGGGCCTGAACGTGGCTCACTGCCTCCATAAGAGCTTTAGCCGTTTTAGCCATTTGTTCCATTTCCAAGTTATAGAGGAGTCTTCTCTGCTTTTCACTAGCAACACCTGCAAACACATTTTTCTCTCATTTCTGCATTTTTAGCAATAGTGTCTTTAGGAATATAATTTTATGGTTTTCATTAAGTATAATACTCAGAGGCATTTTTGTATTATCTTTACTTTCTGAAATTATCACACCAACTTTCTTGTATTTTTTTTTGCAATATAGATAAAATTTAACTTAAGGCAAACTTGTGTATGAAATGTAAAGTGTTTTTAAACCCTAACAGAATTTTAAGATTTGAACAACAGAGATTTCTTCTCCATCACCTCAACTGACAGCATACATATCACACCCACTAAGCTAAATTCAAAATGAAGAGATATTTCATAGCAATCCATCAGCAGAGAAAATAACAATACAAATAACTGGACATCCTTTTTCAGAGCAAGAACTACATTAAACATTTTCATTTCCATAACAGAACCTCCATCTCATCAAGACAGTGAAATCCAAGTAGCATATAATAATCATCTTTTTAAAAATTACAAGAAATATTATACTAAGTGAATAAATACGGAAAACAAGAGTATTTCTTTTTTCCAGATGCAAATTTCCTGCAAGCAATCCGTTCCTAAGGCTAACCTAGGATTTAAATTATACAAATATATTGGGAAAAAGTTAAGTCTCTCTTAATGTTCCATGTAGAAAAGCTAGAATAAGTAACATTTCAAATCTTCACACTGTGCAAAACACAAGAAGTTTTTTTGGTATGTGAGAGGAAAAGATAATTAACGAAGTGCACAAATTAGGGCCCTAAGAAGCAAATATTGCAGAATTTTTGAAGATGACAGACTGGTTACTGCAGGAAATCACAACAATTACTTTAGAAATAGAAGACACGCCCAGTGTGTGTGCTCTGCTCTGTACCTACTGGCGACACCGTAACTTCACAGAGCCCTCCAATTACCCTGTGTTGCCTCTCAACAGCAAAACCTGCAACCTTCATGGTCAATGCACAAACTGCCAGGAATTCAGATGGAAAGGGAAGTGAAAATAAGCAGCTGCATTTAATGCAGTGAGGTTAGCATCATGCATTTATGTTAAAAAAGGATATGAAATCAGAAGCTAGGACCCACTGTGAGGTGAGTGGTGCTTGCTTCATTCAATTCTTATTTTACAAAGGAAAACTTCATGAAAGTGAAGAGCCAACCCTTGAAGAAAGCTAACAGTGCAACTACTTACTTTGTTTACTGGATTTTGTGGGTATTGTTAATTCTTTTGTTTCTTTCATTGAAATCTTCTTTCCAGCAATTTCATTATAGATAGCAGACAAATATTCTTCAGGGAGATCTTTACTGTCATTGATACCTCTATTCATTTTAATATACTGCTCTTTTGTCATTTTATTCTTAACCTGAAATGCAAAAAGTAGCTGTAAATATCAACAAATGAGGCAAGCTCATCACAGTTACAATGCTCCCTATAAGACTGCCCAGCACACAAAAAGTTACCATCAAGGATAAATCCGCTGATTCAGAAGACATTTTGAAGTATTCAACATATCCAAGACTACACTGTCAAATCTACAATATACCACAAAGCCATGAGGACATTCCAACACTCAAACACTTGGTAGGATCCACAGATCAAATGCATGTCAAATTAGACATACATTAAAAAAAATTAAAAAAAAGAAACAAACAAAAAAGCTTTATCTTGTCATACAGACCAAACTACATACCTTACAGAAAGGCCTACCAAAAAAAACTTCAAAACCTCAACATCCATGAAACATAATACTATTACTTAAAAGATGCACAAACTTTAGCTACCTTACTTCTTACATACACACTGGTGTTGAACTGGACATCAAGCTTTTACAACTACATTGCCACAAAGCCTGAAAGTTACATGTCCATGAATTAGACAGATATTTATTCCAGCAACATACCTGCGGACTGTGAAGATCTGTTGTCAACATGATAATTGAGTAAGCTAAAACATATGCAGTATCTGCACTAGCAAAAAGAGTTTGCCTGAAGGCAAAAAGAAGAGAAAGAACAGCAAATTTAATTTATTAGGATTTTTTACTAATTATTCAACTTCCCGAAGATCTGAAGAAGTATATCTTACCCTTGGTTACATTCTAAATATCTAGCAGCAAATTTCTCCATTAATCGATCAATTTTTTGAGCTTCTCCTGGTAGACGAAATCCTTCCAGAAACATGCGCAGAGCTGAAACGAAATCCTTTCCTGAAAAGTCATGCTGGTCTACATATGCATACATGACTTCTTTGTTAAATTTATCATTGTCTCCCAGGAACTCCCCAACCTGAGTCTAGAATAAGAACAGAAAAGACAACTAGTGTATTTATATTTGAAAAAAACAAACAAGAAAAAAACCAGAGTCAAATGTTTTACAAAAAGAGAGGCATGTATTGTGGTTAACTGAGACATACTCCTGCTTCTCCTCTAATGTCTAAAGCAAAGTATTTTGGCCATATATTCCATCATAATGCTCTTATGTGCTCATACTGATCTGCCTACATTCTTCGTTCTCTGCTTTTACTCACATGCCATTTTTTCATTAGACGAATTCCACATGTGTACAAAGTTAGTATTACTATCGACTGCCCTCTGCTATAATGATGTTTGCCGTTAAGAAACTTATTACAGGAATGAAAAACATAATAAGCTCAACTTTATCCCCTAAAGTACTGATCTCAAACAGATGCGAGGGATGCTCAAATATAAACAGCTGGAACTCAAATACATCCGAGTTGATAACTGTCAACTCAATACAGTACAGTGAAAAAGAGCATGCATTCAGATAAAAATGCCTGTATATGTAAACTGAGGTTAAAAAAAAGTTTTGATGTCTGATTCTAAGCATTAACACTGACATTTGTGACTTCAGCCATAGATGTAAACATGGGCACCAATGAGTGCAGCTTTTATGCACAATGGTAAGAACTGCTGTTTCAGAAAGTCAGGTTTTTCATGATAATATTAACACAAGATATTCCCACTCTCCCTAGCAGGATATTGCAGGACCCTTCCAAGTCCAGCAAGAGCTGCTAACTGTAAATAAAATGAAAGATGTAGTCTAGATTAAACAAGCTTCCTTTCGGGGCAGGAAAAACGGCTTTTAATGTTGTTGCAACACATTATTTTTTTAACCATCTCTAAAGCACAGATACTTCTGGCAGTTCCTTACTAAAGTATATACAATTAACTAAGTTGCTTTGAGCNTAACACAAGATATTTCCACTCTCCCTAGCCAGATATTGCAGGACCCTTCCAAGTCCAGCAAGAGCTGCTAACTGTAAATAAAATGAAAGATGTAGTCTAGATTAAACAAGCTTCCTTTCGGGGCAGGAAAAACGGCTTTTAATGTTGTTGCAACACATTATTTTTTTAACCATCTCTAAAGCACAGATACTTCAGGCAGTTCCTTACTAAAGTATATACAATTAACTAAGTTGCTTCAAGGTATACTAGCAACTAAGTAAAAGTTTTGAGTCAGCTCAAGTAGGCCAGTCTCCTGCTTTACACCTCGCTGAACCACAGGATGCATAGAGCACAGGGTATAGCTCTAACGCACCCTCCAACTCAAATTCCTTGAGCTTACAAATTTTAGATTCCACAATAATGTGTTACAGACTCTAAACACTATCAACTGATCCGCAGTTAGTATAAACACATCAGCATGAGCACAGACAACCATTAGGAAAACAGTTTCCTTACAGAATCTAGTCTTTCCTCTTGATGCAAGAATTGAGCAATATCTTCAGGGGTAGTGCCAAGCATTCCTTGTTCTTGCAGATATTGAATCCCCCTCTTTGGTTTCTTATTGAATCTGTACAATGAAAAGCAGGGTGAAATGAGAGTTAACCCTTTTACCCATGCACATAGCTGTACCAGCTTAAGTAAAAAGATTCAGAAAATTCAGATGAGATGCTGAAAAATCTACATATTAAATATTTTTCCTTTATCAAACTGCACATTAGATAGGAATGAGCTATTCCCATTTACTCTGGCACTCATGAAGAAAAAGATATTCCACAAAGACAGCAAAATCTTGACTTGGAAAGAACAATTACGCCCCGTTGATTTTTATCCTAGTCTGTATGAAACAATCAACAAATCCATTAGCTGCCTGTAAGAATGGAAACAAACAAGAGATAGAACCTGGAAACTGAAAGAAACTGAAGCCCTAAGGGACTAAGGCATATTTGTGCAGGGTCCCAGAACCATATGACAGGAAACTTTTATTTTTGCATAAAACTGACCTCACTGAGGAGATTAAGGCGATGAAGATGAAATCACATGAAAGATTCATGTCTGCACTAAGAAATTACACTATCCTCCAGTTCAAATTATGACAAGTTAATTAATCATAAGGACTCATCAGCATAAGCATATAGGCATTTTCATCAGTAACATGTACATTAAAACGGGTCATATTCAAATGATCACGAGTTCAGTGCTCCTTTTATCCAAATATAAAAACCTTATTTTTAGACAAGCAGGTCTGGAGAAAAAAGAACAAACATTCAGAGTACTCATCTTCTAGCTGTGAGGAATTAGGTTAACACAAAACACTGTTGACAGGCTCCAAAGCGGACACCATTCAGCACTCTTTCACCAGAGGAAGTGCTGTTACATCCAGAGTTTTTTTCCTAACACAAGATGAGTATCTATGAGGAGAAGGAAGAAAAACCCAGCAATCTTCATAGCTCCAAAAGAATCCACCCTCCCATGGGTGATAAAAGGGCACTCACAAGTCAATTCCTTGTTCTATTATTTCCTTTTGTTGCTTTAGGACCTCAAACTGCTCTGGGTTGTCAGTGCCAGACATCTGTGTGCTGTAACTGCCAATTCCTGATGAAGCAGTAGAATCCAAAGAATTTAAGCTTCCATATCTGTTAATTGTCTCGGGGTGTTTGGTTTCACTGCTGTCCTGTTCTGTGGGTTTTTCTTGGCCTACAAATTGGAAAGGGTTACATATATCCAAAATACATACAGTGAAAATAAATAAAAATCACATGTCAAATCCTCTCTGAAGGCTTCTAAAACTCAGGGTTATCTTCAGTTATGTATTTATTAATATATATATATTCTGCTTTTATTTTGGTTGGGAAAGTAAATAATAATTAAAAAATCACTACAACCTATCAAGGAGAATTCTTTCAGTACATCACATACTGAAATTTAAGCCTTAAATTACGACTATAATTTCAGGCACTTGGGAAAAAAACCCCAACACCTCAGAAAACCAACTACAGCTTATATATTTTATTTTCAAATCCTGTGTCACTTTTAACTTGGAGCAACTATTCTAAGTTTTTGAAACTCAGTGTCTAAAAGAATTTAGGCTCTCAGTTCACAAAGACAGCCATGCTAACCACTCCCAGAAAGTTTACTACTTCACCTACCAACTTTAAGTGCTTAATATGAAAATTATGGCAAAACCTTAGTACATCCCATCTCAGGTCAGATGAAAACAAGATCAAAACAAGTAACGATTTAGTTACTTCACAGCTTACAACATTCAAACTTCTACAGCCATAAAAAGTGTAAGTAAATAATCAGTAAATAAGTAAAAAATGCTCTCTGTTCGGCTTGCTTTAATAGTTATTTAATCAATATGAAATTAGATAAAATTAGGGGAGCTTCAAAGCAAGTTCTGAGACACTTTCAAATCAGAAATACAGAAAATAACAGGATTTAGACATTTTCAATCCAGTAGCATTTAAGGAATTCATACAATTAGGAAAAGACAACTAATACAACTTGTTTAAATGACACCAAACTTATCAGTATTTCTACAAAAGAAAAATAGTCTGAACACTAACAGCACCAAAATACTGCAGGAACACACTCAACTCCTGCAGCACCTCATTACTAAAGCCAGAAAAAACATATTGTATGTCTTACCAAGTGTTGTCTGGGAATTGGGATTTACATATTGATCCTTACTCCACTCCACCATGCATTTCAAGATCGATACTAAGCATTCCAATCCTTTTTTCCTTAAACTTAATTCCTAGAAAGGATTTCATAAACAATTAATTAGCGGACTGAAGAGTTTAGTCTCAACCTATTATGACAAGAAACACGCATAAAGCTTGGTGCGATTTTTACCTGAACATTGGACATGCCAAGTTCTTGGCTACCCCTTCCTTGAGCAATCTTTGATAAATCATTAACCAGCCTTTCAAATATATTTGCTGCATTTAAATCACAATCATAGTTCACGTAGATGTCCACCACGCTCTGGGCATCTATAAATAAAGTGACATTTTCAAATTTGGAACAAAAGCTAGGTAACTCAATAAAACACAAGTATAATTTTATTCTTTAAGATAAAAACCAAAACATCTAGAAAACAACAGTCCTTAATACCTGCACATATCCTTGTCAGCGTTTGTATAACCATCCACTTATGATCAAATGAGCTAGTAGAAGTTTCCAAGATATACAGGAAAATTTCTTTGAAGAAAACCTAACAAATATTCCAAGAAGAAGGAGAAAAAAAAATCTATTACAAACACAGTCACTAATCTGGATGGTCAAAATTCTGACATAACTCTGAAATCAGCACTTTAGAGGTGCAAGAAATAACAAAGAGGCAAAAAAAGGGAGGAAAGGAAGAAATACAACTTATGACTGATACATGCAAATTGCAAATTTGAATTTATGTAACTTCTGCAGTGTTGTCCAGGTTTATTTTCTGAGCATTCAGAACCGGAAGAATTGGGAATAATGTCAAATCCTGAAGGACAATTCAGCCTAACAAGAAGCCTAAACTGCTGTTAAGACTTCATTTGGGATTTTGAAAGAAGAAGTATTACCCCATGACAAAAATATTTTCTCTACAAGATGATGACATTATGGCACAAACATAAGAAACAGCTACTTCTGCAAATTTGAAGTATTGGACCTTTATTAAAAAGGAAACATCTTGACACAAAAGAATCACTCTACAGTATTAGATTATTGGAAGAAGAGTACTGGTCAGGCACAGCATGCAGAAATTCCATCAATAGGAAAGCTACTCTTCATTAGAACAGAGATGAGTTTGCCCAGAAATCACTTTCGTACCGATGCTGTTGTTTGGAACAGAAACTATTTCATCCCCTCCCAGTTAGTTCCTCACCAGATCCATCAGCACCATAGCCTGACTAATTCAGCCAAGCTTGCTTAGCAGCTAAGCTAAGGCTTCTTCTCACTTCTTCCCTGAGCAGCAGCAACTGCTGCAACAGCACCTGAGCTCAAATGTGAACAGCTACTGTTCTGTACTTCTGAGAGCTCAGCTCTTCACAGCCACTTGTGGCTTCCAGATCCACTACAGACAGTTTTACTAGAGAGCTGCCCAGTCTCAAACTACTCAACCTCTCTTGCATCACACAAATACCCAAATATATAACTACCCTTGCTTTTAATATTAACTATTCCTTCATAGCACAGAATTTTTACAGAGATTTTTGTGCTATTAGCTAGGTAGAGATAAACAGAAGGCTATTTCCACTTTAAGTCATATATCTGGGTAAAAACAGCAACATCGACTTTAAAGCAGCTTTGGCGGTAAGCTATTTCCTCAAGCAAAATGTGCTAACAATAGTTACATTTTATTGATCTCTCTAGAGAAGGAGAGGCACACAGCGCAATGCCAGCTGATTGTCTTAATAAGGAAAGCATCCCTATGAAACCTAAGGAGTTCAACACATAACAATTCAAAGACTTGCAGGTGCTTAAACATACTTAAGAGTACTAGGCCGATTTTACCCACAATTTCATGTAATCAGAGAAAGACAAAAATTTAATAAATGTCATGCTGTGAGTAAACCTCAGTTACACATTTGGTGTTTTCTCATTTTTTATTGAAAGACAGTAATTTTATATAGTCTCTGGAACCAGCAAAATTATTTCTTTTCTGGTAGAAAATTTAAAAAAGAAGTCACTGACGAAGCAGAGAAAAAAGTTTCAGGGACAAAACCCAAATCTAAGCTAGAACGGAAAATAGCTGGAAGCTCTGCATACTATCAAGGCACTACAGATCTCTATGCCTCTGAGACCAAGATGATTTCTTGCTTCTGGTGTCACCTTTGGACAAGCGTATCCTGGAACGAAGAACTTCAAAAAACTGTAGTGATGGTTTACATTTCAGCTATTTAAAAATGCTATTTATCACTGTATAACTTATTGCGATTCACATCACAGAGTTAAGACTTTGTTCCTAATATACTGGAAAACTAAGCCAGAAAAGAGCTAATTATTTATTATGTTTGGTCAACTGAAGTATGAGTTTTAATGTAGCTTATTCACAATTATAAAAGGGTGGTAATGGCAACTACCAGCTAAAGGACACCCCACCTCCTCTGATACCTAGGATTTGATTTGCGCAAGTATATTCATTAACCCATTCAGAATTACAGTCACAATACAACTGAAGTACAACTCAAACTATCCTACTGTCAGAGGGCAGTGTTAGCTAAATATGTAAGTCAACAGGCCATGGGAGGGTCACTTTCAACACAATCTGAAATTATGCTTTTCGAACATGCCAGAAAATTCTTACACAGATGAAAAATGCAGCCTCCATCCCAAAATATATAAATTTTGCATATTATAAATCAGAGCATATGGCTCTCCTTGCAGCTCCAAAACACAAACTGCATGTGAAGTTATCTACATGTCTACCCACATCTTCAGAATAACCTTTAGGATCAGTAGCTGAAAGAAGAATTCTTAGCTAACAACAAGGAAAAATAAAGAAGTTTCTAGAAACTGCTGTACCCCATAGATCAGTACTTCAGCAGCATCAAGTTTTTGGTTTTCCTATCCACAACGAGGAAATGTAGCCCTGACGTGTGGTGGTGGTCCTAACTCAGCATACCCTACAACCTGCTACAGTAGTGTAGGGCATCCTATATCCAGTTTGCCTTATATGTCTTCCTTTTCTGTTTGCAATTTGTGAAAGGCTGGCAGTGATGGAAACCTATCAAATTTCTGTCAGCAAAGCCGCCTGCAATGCGTTCACCACCTACACGCTGACTTGTAAGCTCTCCGAACACAGCAAGTCCAACGCTTTCTGGGAAGCAGGCTGTGGGACTGAGAACAGCTCCACCCAGTCTGTCTGCTGTGCCGAACACTGCACAAGCACTACAGTCTTGTTGAGCACACAGTTAGTCTTGAAACTATTCAAAATGTATCATGTTTTCAAGGCACATTCAATCACTTCTATCCAATCTATGCTCAGCCACATACTGGAAATCTTATTGTTTCTTCCCCAAAGAAGTATCTAAATAACCTGGTAAGTGACCTGAACACAAACACTTTCTGACATGCTACTGTCAAAATGAGGGTCTGCCTCCAAAGCTGCCATAACATATCAACTGGTACAATGACATCCACAGATGAAGATATCTCTGAATTCAAGGTCCTTATAACAGCAAGATTATCAACATTCCTAAGAATCTTTTCACATACTTAAGCTCCACATGGATAGGGCAATCTGTTGGCTTCAGTATTCACACCTGACTCCCCAAACATAAAATGACTAAAATAAACAGCAGGGACACACTGCACACAGTACTACTTTATTCACCACAGAATTAAGATCTTTAACACATGCGACATCACAGGAGGGTATCCATTTGACCAGGACAGAGTCCTTCTGAGGAGCTGCTTGCACCTTATGCACAAAGAGCAGACCTCAAGAATAAACCCTCCACATACAGAATTATGGAACATTCTGAGCTGGAAGGGATCTGCAAGGATCATTGAGTACAACTCTTACGCGAGTTGGATAGCTGACCCATTGAAAATTCACAATGCCTGCCAGGAGTCAGCTAAATTATTGCAAAGACTACGGACTTATCTCCTCTTATAGTCTAAGGAGTTAAATTGTGCACACACCTTCAGAGGAAATGAGATCATCTTATTCAGGACATATATTGACAGAGGCCCTGATAAGCAAAGGGAAGTGGCTACAATAATGCAACAGGTGGGACTTCCCCAGAGAAAGAAATCTGTTCAAGTGACCTCAAAGAGAATCCACAATGCTTTTCATGTCCTTAGTTTTTATTCTAAAAATCTTTTGCAAAACTATATATTACACAGTCTTTTCCTAAGTGTATTCATTTTCTTAATTTATAATATGCAGTGCTGGGCTAAGCTTTCTTAATTGCAGCATTGAACACTGGTTGAGCTTAGGCACAAACCTACTCAATTCTGAATTTCAGCAACATTCTGCAATACCATGCCACACCCAACAGAAAATCTTAAAATACGGAAGATCTGGCAAGTCTTACACAAAAGCTGTGACTCACAAAGGAAAACAAATTTATTTAAGCAAGACCGAGCTACACAAATATAAACAAATGTTCACTTAACACCTCCCACACATTTAATTAGAAATTAATGTAACATACCTCAATCTGCATCTTTAGATGAGTCTTAAAGTTTGACAAGAGGGTAAGAAATATGGAAAGTGAAAGTTCAAAAACTTCTGGAACCGATGAGACTCCATTTTTTGACAGTGCAACACAAAGGTACTGCTTTATAGCATTAATGAACATCTCATTTGTCCTGAAGACTGGTCCTGCATTTTGCAGAATGGACAGAAGCAACTGCAATGAAAGAATCTTTGATCGCAGTTCATGAGACCTAGAACAAAACAATGCAGCACGTCAGCCCAGTGTAAGTCATAAAAAATAAAAAACATTCTCTTGGAAAGAAATGATTTTGCAAGTGGAATGCTAATGAGAGAATCTCAAATGTGACACAACCTGTTACAGAAAGGGTCTTAAAAATATGTTGATCTTTTTTGTTGAACTGGTCATTTTTCAACCAAGAATGCAAGCAAGACCTGTTTCCAGAAAAGGAAAAATTACTGTTGAACTCCTCTCTCTTCTGCACCACAGTAACAGCAGCAACAAGAGGCAATGCTGCCCTTTTAGCCAGAGGATGAAGGAGCATTCTGTCAAGAGCTTTGGAAGATCTCATCTAAAATCCAGCCCATCTACCAAAGCTGGACTAGTAAAAGGTGGAAATTCCTCCTCCTCTATTTCCACTAGCATGGAAAGAGAGTTGAAGTACTATAAAGACAATAGCCTGACCTACTTCCTGCCAACACTGGAATCTCTTTTCTCAAATACAGCTTTAATCAGTCACTGGGCCCATCCCACTCTGAGAGTAGGTAAGACACATAATGTGCCTATTTTAAGTGTGGCAATCACCAAGCCAGGCAACTGCAGCGTTGTCAGTGTTCCACAGTAACATTCTTACAGACTCAAGTAAACCAGAATTCATGTCAGAACAGTGCTACTATTTCTGCTCTAAAAACCCCAAAACAAGAAACACAACAAAACAGCCAAAAAACCCTCAAACCGCACAAGAAAAAAGCATAAAGGAAATCTGCACCTATTAAAATCCAACGCAATAAACAGCATTCCAGGTGAAACCATTCTCTCCTAAGACTCCTGATGCTCCTTCCCATTCCTGATCATTTCAAAAAAGGCTCTATCTCTTCCAAAGAGCAGGTATAGATACAACTGGCTTTCCCAAGAGGACAGTCCACAGCTTTTATTAAACAACCACCCCTGACAGAACACAGTTATGAAACATAGGGAACAATGACAGGAAATTTTTCACCCAGTACAGCCCAGACACAGTAAGGAGTGCTCCAAGTCAATCTGTGACACATAGAGTAGCTGGATATTTGCTATATATTGCAAATATATAAGCTTAATGAAAAAAGAAGTAATTCCAGTTTAGCTAAAACCAAAATTTATATTAATAATTTATAATAAGTACATTGCAAATAGACTCAATTATTTCTGCCCAACAAAGCGGGATGGGAGAATCAATCTGCAAACATTTTAAACTCAAAATATAATTCCAACAGTAGATTTTTTTCTGAAGAAGCTTTTGAGAAGAAAATAGCCAGTCAAATTGAGTGAGGAACTTGTCCCTCACATTTTCCCTAAAGGGTTGAAGGTCAAAGTAAATCCAAAACTGCTCTCTGTAGTTCTTCAAGAAAACACTTGGTGCTCGCACTGCATGGAACCTGACATCACAATCTCTTTGGATGCAAAAGGCTTGATTTTGTGTCACATGGTACCAGGTGTGCAGATAGCACATGACCAGACTGTACTTTGCTATGGAATGTAAGAATTTCAGTATGAAGAGAATTTTGGTCATAAATAAAATATTAAATATTGCCTACTTCCAGCAAGTGTCAGCTCCTACCCAAAATCCTGACTTGTTGACCTCAACAATTTTGTATGATGTGTAAAGCCCACTTGACTTAGAACAGGCTCAAGGTAAAAACAAAAACCAGTAAGCAAATCTTCAAGCTATTTTCCACTCCCATCTTATTTTATTCCAGAGAAAAAGGAAACAAAGACATTAACCAGGTTCCCAGGAAGTAAAATGCTGATCTTAACTCCCTGACTTGTGATTTTAAGCTAAAGCTTCATGTTCACAGTTACTTAAGATTTAAAAATATTTTCATTACAGACTTCATAACAAATTTCATTGAAAATAAGATTTTTAAAGAGGCAGATAAGACTCTTGAAATGCCACAGACATCCTACGCCTCCTCTTCCAATTACAGCATGTTTGTAATAGTTCAAAAAGCCATCAATGCCTCAAAACCACTGATAAATTCTAGGCACTTCTCCAAATATGGGATAGCTTCAAATGTATTTGCAGTGACTTTCTGTTGCCTTAAATGCCTTTTTCTCCAATTTGTTTTGTATGAAGAGCTTCACCAGTTCTAACACGAATGTCAAGGACTCCACGGATTCAGATGAGATTCTCCAAGTGCCTCAATAGCTATTACTGCTCTTGCAAAGGGAGTTAATCCATTAAAGCCTTTAATAACTGGACAGCTTTAGTCTCAGAGTACTAACTAAAACCACAAGATTTTCATGGCAGTTCCCAGAAGACAATTTTCAAAAACAGTGAGGAAAACCCTCATGTCTCAGTCTTCATTCTCTCATGTCCTGACTTTCCATAGTGCATCACTAGACAATTTTAAAACGTTTCTAGACTAAACCTTCAAACCCTTTTGACTACATCTTATCTTTTCCAGCTTATTAAATCTACACCACACATCACTGGTTAAACTGTCTTAAAGTTACCTCCTTTAAAAGCCAGACTTGGACCAATAAAGCTGATTTTATTTTGAAGAATACCAGGCCTTTCACTGTCATCTGAAACAACACTACAGTTTTAATTTAATCTCTCAGCATTCCTTAGAACAAAAAGGCACTCCTCTTGAAAATTAATAGCAATTGTTACTAATGTGCAAAAAAATGCATATAAATTATATGCATATAAATCCAAGACCAGAAAGCAAAACCTTTCTGCTGACACTCAAACTTAATACTGGCACCCATCTATAGAGGAGAATTTTTTTTTGCTTTACAACGAACAATTCTATAAATGAAACTAAAAACAGAGTATCTTCAGTCAGAAAAAAAAGCCCAATAAAGACTTTGTTATCAAACATTCGTGTTTTGATTAAACAGCCTGGTAAGAGTGTCCAACCTGAATAAAAGAATGAAACACTGCATCATGAATTTATCATAACCAGTTATCAGCTCTGGTTGAGTAGCTTATATTAAGATGAAGTAGAGCTGTGTTTGTGTACTGGATACACAAATGTGCTGGTTTCAGCTGGTGTAGAGTTATTTTTCTTCCCTGTGGCCAGTACTGGGCAATGTTTTGGATGGTGAGCAATACACAAGAGATGAAAGAAATTATGGGGCACAACCAGCAATGGTTACAAACCTAGAAGGTACCAAAAGCAGAGCAACATCAGCAAGACCAGAAATACATGAAGATCTTCTATACAAACCCTTCTGAAAGGCATTATCAACTGCAACTAGGAAGAACATGTAGTACTTACAGAAGGATAGGTATTAAGAAACTTCTTAAAAGGTTCATAAAAGACGCATTAAAACATAGAAGTACCTTTCCAGAGTTTCTAGGTTCTTTTCACCATACCATTAGCTTCTCAGTAACAGGATCCACAAAAACATTCAAATAATTTATTTTCCTTTTCAGATTCATTAGGAAAAATCTTAAATTCTACTTACTTTGGATCTGGTGGTCCATCTGACAGGGGCTTCATGGAGAGTTTACACAGTGACCTGAATACAAGGAAGGCATCCTTTTGTAAAATGTGGGAAAACTTAGCACCAGGGGTAGGTCCTGAAGAATTTCCAGATTCCTAAGGAAGTTAACATATTTCAGTATTCCATTTTGCATTAGCAGCGTGTGTAGGGAAATCCCCACCTCTGAGCAATAAGAAATCAATATATTATACAAATATAACCAATTCACTTTAGCTTTATGGTCTCAAGACTAAAACAAAACATTCTGCAGTCCAGTTGAAATTAAAGTCATTACTAAAAATTGCCTACTCAGTAAAAAGTCAGAATTTATTAAAGACTGCCATCAAACTAGGTCAAGTTTAAGTAATTTGCACTGAATTGCTGCCAGGCACTTTTGGTAGATAACTAGTTTAAAAAGACCCTAACACTTGACATTTTAATAGAACATGAGTAGTTAACTATCTGTTGCCAGATACATTTGATTAAATTTCCATGGTAGAATAAACACCCCTATTACTAAGTTCTTGCAATTCTGTATTACTGTTCCACACATAAGCAACGTGCTTACTGTTAAGTCTTCTATTCGTACGGCCTATGTGATTGTAACTTTTTGAACTTATAATCACTATTCTCAAACCTAGTTACTCAGTACATTGTGACAGCAGATACTCTTGGTCAGCTGACAAGTGCATACATATCTCATGCAACAGAGGGAGTATATTTTCATATCTATTTTGTTAATGAAAATCAAATCCTCTCAGACATGAAACTCTCGATCTGAAATCACTGCATTAAGATCATGCTATCAGCTTGAAATTTCTATTTATTGTTTGAAAAGAGTACACTAAAATTACACAGGCATGTGTGTAATTGGCTATACGCTTCACTACGTATATTGAATACTAGTTTTATAGTTTCTCAGGAGCACTCCACAAAACAGGAAACTGAGTTCTCTTGAACAGTGAACTCCATGGGGCAACTAAAAACATGCTGGGATAAAAAAGACGTCACATGAAAAATTTATTCAGAAAAATTTCATTTAAATAGTGCATTGAAGTAGAGTAACATGACTTAACACCTGAAATTTATCTCAGTGACTTTTAAAATGGATTTATACTGATCACTGCACAAGTATTGGGCAATATTTAAAACATAATACTTTTTTTCAGAATTTCCTAATTTATATCTGCCTGTACCTGAGTATCGTTGGAAGAGACAGATAATCTGTCATCAGGTAAAGATGGTGTATAAGCAACAGAAATTGGAGTCCCTGGAATTCCATTTGCCTGAATGTTTTCACTGTCACTGCCATCCTCTAACGATACAGTTGTGCCATCACCACCTGCAGTCCCTTCCACATCTATCAGAAAAGATGTAAAAATTATTAACAAGTGTTACAGGAGATTAAACATTAAAAGGAGCTTTTAAAACCGATGTTTAAATACTAAAAAACTCAAGGAGGAGCTTAAGGCAGAATTTACATGGCATTAAACTATAAAAACTGCAAATACTCTTAATTCCCACTAATGAAAATTACAGTAAAAAATTTACTTATAACTTCATGTTGCCAGGGTCACCACTCTATCAAGTTTCCAAGAAGTATCACTAGTCTGATAGACAATTTCCAACAAACTGAAAAATATAGTGATATACTGCTACTACAGAGAGAAACCCATTTCTGGAGAGTGTTTATACAGAAACAAAATAAAATAATAATTTTAAAAAAACCAAAAGGAAAAAACCACCAAGAATTTGTATTTTAAGAGAACGTTAGTCTCCAATACAAAGAGCATAAATCAACGTATTAAATCCTATCCATTTTGCTGTTAAATAATGCACAGCTTAAGTCTGACAACTGAAACTGTCTTCTTCAGCATGTAAGTCGTATTTAAAGATGATAAATTTTTAGTTAAATATTTCAAAGTGGTAATATAATTCTTAAGGTCAAGAATGAGACCACAGTTGCTATTGACTAGACAGATAGTAATTGTAATACCTCCAACTACTATGTTCACCATTTCCTGCACAATACTTTCTACAATTTCTTGTGCCTTCTCTTCACACTCATTGCTTTCACCATCATATGTTCCTCCATCAGCTTTAGAAAGATCTTTATAAAGAAAAACAAACACAAACAAGTATTAATGAGACACTCAGAAATTAAGAAGGTATTTTGCTTGCACTTAATATTTCAGAATTCAATTACAAGTCTCTTAATGTCTGGATGCTCCAAAAATAGGTATTTGCGGAATGTAAGAATTCCAGTGTTTAACCTGTAAACAGCAATTATTCTACAGGCCTGTGCCAGCAAAAGACATCAATTTTATATCTTCACATACATTAAAACACCAAAAAACTTCAGGGTTTTGAGATGTTCTTCTCCAAAACTTTCACAATATTATACAAATGCAAAAAGGAATTTTTGATACAGACTGCTACAGTGTGCAGGACTTAAGAATGCTCTTGATGGACAGTGGTAACAAGGACAAATAGGCATTTTGCATTTGTCAACTACTTGAAAACTTTTGCCTGACTCCACATTCGGGAGAGAGATAAAAGACAATCCTCAAGCCTCTCTTTTTACAGACCTTTTCCCTCCCTCCATGAAACAGAAATACACACTGATTACTTTCTGCTGCTGTGGCTTGGTCAGCTTCTGTCTGTTCATTTTCAGCACTAGAAATGTCAGATCCATTTTCTGCCTCAATATCTTCTTGAAGGTTCTTGTCCACATCATTTGTGCTGTGGTCAAGCTCTCTCTCATGGTCTTTGGACAGTTGATCAGCCTGTGCTGGAATATGTCTCAACTGAGGTGAGTCTGGCTCATGATGGCTTACTGGAGACTGCTGGAGATGGTGTTGCTGTCTGTGTCTTTCCTTTTCCATCTGTTTGGCTTCCTGAAGCTACAAAAGCATTGCAAACACACAAGAACTTGACTATCAAAATGAAACAGTAAGATACATGCATTATTTTATAAAGATGACATCTCTATTGTCTCTGCTTACACAGTGCCTTCCTAAAGATGTAACAGTTCAAGAAAATGCATCTTTGTTTAATTGTAAATAACTTCAGTATCATGGCATAATCCATTGCAAGAGGGCCGCTTCCCAACTAAGCACATAGCTCATACCTTCACTGTCAAAGAAGGGATGACTACACTACCTAAACCATAGGACCAAGAGTTGTCTGCCTGCCCTACAAGGAAGTTCAGGGAGTAAATGTGACAATAAACAAGGAGTGCTTGGAAAAACATCAAGCCAGACTTTTTTCTGTGGTCCCTTGATCTGGAATCCCCAGAAAGGGAAGAATTCCTGTGACTTTTCTAATGGATTATGACAACATGTAAAGTCAAACCAAAGCAAGATGTCTTTTGAGGTAAACACATCTATTAAATATAGCAGACCACTGTGAGAAGTTTAAAACCTATTTAAAGATGATAAATCCAAAGGTGTCATTTGGTGACAAAGGTGACATTTTCCACCTATGTCAGAGTATAAAACACAAGAAGAAAAATATCAGATACCAGATTCTTATTTTTCCCCAAAGCACCCAAGTTAGAAAAGCCAAAGAGCTTTAATAATGATGAAACAAATCTCTCAGGCTGGTTTGCTTTCAAGAGGTAGTTTCTAGATAAAGATACCGAGATACTCACTGCTTGATTTTCCATACGTGCAAAAATGACATTCAGCATTTGTGTTAGAGTAGCCTTGGCTGTAGTTTGATTTATAAGATTTTTGCTTGCTAGGTAGATATTGTAACATGTTCTTACAGCCTGTAGTACTGTTCCTTCGTGGATTTCTATGTGTTGAGATGTTACTGCAGTGAGCAAAGCCTAAATAAACACACACATATATACATATACCAGTCAAAACATTTATCAATCAAAAAGTTTGCAAATTAATAAATACCAAAACTGGATTCCTTCTAAAATATATCTAAATACATATATTGAACTGCAACCTGGTTATGTTTTCCCACATACTCTTGTAGCCATATTGGAAAACCATATTTACCAGTTATATTAAACTGAGTGTTTTTAATCAACATATCTAAGAATTACATGTTTCATAGCATGTAACAGCAAGAAGTAACCACTGGAGCCATCAGAGAGATAGCTAATAGAAGTCATCCTCAAATTTCCTAGACGCAAAACAGGAACAGACTATCTGTTAAAGCCTGGAAGGGAAGCCAAAGGGTCCAAAAGTTGTTTTAGAAATAAATGTAAATGTGATGAACAAAGACTGAGTATGAGATTAGACAGCTAGAGTAAGAAAACTGCCCTTTATAAAAGCTTTTTTTTTGGTAGATGCTGGTTGCCCCTATGTAGAAATTCACTTATTTCTTCCTGTTTGCGCTAATATCTGCTTCTCTTTAAAAAAAAAAAGCACATAATCCTCTGAAAGATCAGATAACACAGAAGCAAAGAACAAATTATCTTTATGTAAGGCAGAGGCAGGCTGAAATAAAGAGCAGAAATAGTGGCAGATGAAACTTGAGGACAGGGTTTGAAAACATTGTCAGAGACGTGTGTTGGAGAGTGGAAAGAAAGGGGAAGAGCCTGGTTTGCAACTATTTATATTCATCACTGTAACCCAGTAGAAGGAATGAGGGAATTTTGAGCATTAAAAACTGACAGAGTTATCATTTAATGGGATGTTTAGGGTGAGAAAGAAAGAACTGGAAGCACTGGAAAGCTCCTACTGTTTTAAATTTATCACAGTTAAAAGTTATTTCAAGTGTTGGGTAATTTACTCATCAAACCACACCTCACATCTCTTACTGACATCGTCAGAACTTCTATACACACAAGGCACCAAGAAGTGAGGAAATAGTATCCATCACTCACTCAAACCCCTTAAAAACTAAAATCGGTCACTCTTGAAAACAAACTGAACAAGTGGATCCCAGGCATAAATTGCTATTTTTCCCAAACCACTAACGTCTGGACCCAATACAGCACATACTTAGATTTAGGTAATATTCCTTTCACTCTGTTACAAATTATAACACTGACACATGTACACAAACACTTAATACACCAGCTGAAGAACCACCTACAGCTCTTCTCTCGGAAGACAAGGTCTCTTGCAACCTAGCACTTAAGGCCACTAATGAAAAGGTGCAGGGGGATCAAGGCTCCATCTCTGGTTCTAGTGACGTCATTCACGAAGCTACTCCTTTGTGTTACCTTCTGTCTCCTTAAATTTCGATGATCAAGAAGCTGATACTTGAAAATCCATTTTAACTTCCATCTCAGTTCACAATTTTCCCCCCAACTTTTAAAAGAAAGCAGAGCCAGCTAGCAGAGAAAGGTGACAAGGCTACAGATAATGTGCTCTTTTGTTTTAATTGGCTTAACAGCTTGAATTTCCTAAGTTTTTTTCAGTATGATTGTTACGAATAGTAGAGCCTGGTTCTTTTCACACCACCTAATTAGAGGTGTGGAGGCAACGAAATGATTCAAACACACACGGAGACACACCTCCTTAATATATTAATCCAAATTCACTGAATAACATTTTCTGTGCAGACTGAGGAATCAGTCATTCTACAGGGCATTTCCCTGCAGATATCAAACTATAGAAGAGTTTACAGAGCTCCTGATAGTCACTTTGGGTTTCTTTCCTGCCCAGGCACTAGATACTAATCTTAATGACTACCATCCACATTTGCAAACTGATAAGCATTTTTAGCTTTGATCTCTTCCTAATATCTTCCATCTTCCCTACAACTCAGAGCCATCCTCAGGCTAGTAGTCATTCTAACTTCAAATCTCAGTGCCATTTCTCTTCCTCTACTACGACAATCGAGCAGAAATACGAGAACGAAGACAAGACAGAAAGTATTTTACAATTACTTTCTGAACATCCTTCCCGCTCGACAGCTTCTATTTAGGGCTCATTTTGATGATATGCCCTAAACAACATCATCTGATTCTCTATCATAAAAGAGTATATCATTATCACAGTGGCATGACAGCTAACCCTGAGAAACCACAGGTTATGATCAGAAGTAGCAGTTCCGTTTCTCTGAAACTCTTGTGAACTCATACGTCAGAAAAATTAATCTTTCCTTTCTCATCTTAGTACTTTTCTTCATGTTACTCCCCAGCCTTACTCTGTGACCAAACAGCTACTTCCAACACGAGGAAGAAGAGAGGGGTGACAGATGACAATCACCTCTCCCCGCAGTGAGGCAGGATTACACAAAATCTGAAGCTGCTACACAACAACATGTCCTTGAGAGGTGGAGTAACAAAAGCTCTGCCTTCCTCCCAGCCACACACTCTCACTGCTTACTTTGCAACAGGTCCAGGGCATGAAGCCACCTGTGCTATTTTAACAGCAACTCACGAAGACAAGTAAAAGTCAGAAAACAAAAGCACCCACAGGTGGTTCTCTGGTGTTTAGTTTTGGGGTTTTGTTTGTTTTAAAAGTGATTTTAGTAGATGCAGAGTATTAAATGCTTGCTAGGACAAGGGATGGGGTAAGGGCAAAGTGTGGCAGCAAAGCCTGGACAGAAAAATGGCTCTCTGCAGAGGTCAACACAGCAAGCTACTCCGAAGGAGTCACAGCATTATGTTGCTCTTTTCTACCACAAAAAGTTTTGCTGCTCAAGGCTTTTTGCAGTTGAGTTCCCACTCCTTCTGGTCACACTTAGCTCATCTGTTTTCCCAGTACCTTCACTATGAGCTAATAAATAAAGAAAAAAAAAAAAGCCTACTTTATTTACTCCTACCGTTTGCTGTTCTTTAGAAATAGAAGGAACCACCTCATCCTCTCTCAGGTCCTTCCACAAAAGCTTCCTTTGTCACAAAGTCTGCAAAAATACCAAGAGCCAACAAGCCTTCCTTGCCCTGAAACTACTGGCTACCATCCTGACTGTGAGTTTGTTTCCTTCTGCTTTCCCTCCAGTCCTTCATACCTATTGTTCTGTGTTTGAGAAAGACTCTATCATTCTGTGCTGCCACCTACTTACTGTAAATATAGCTTACTCATTTTTATAAACAACAACTGGATGGCTTTGGGAAAGGAGAAAAATCTCCAGGATAACTTCCTGAGTTACAGATTATCTTATCTTTGTGTGACACCCACAGTATTTTTCCTTTTAGCCTGAAGCACATTTGCCAAGCGAATTTTCTATTATTTTAAACAAACGCATTAGAACAGTTCAGGAAGTACCATGCCTTGTGAGGCAAAATGAATGTAATTTCAAAAGTAAACTAAATTAACAATAATCCTTTACTAAAAACATCCACCATCCATCTGTAACTCTAAACTTTTGCTTCCTCTCACACTGAGTATTCTACAAGAACAGCACGGTTACAGCAAAATAATGTGACTACAACCAGGAGAACGATTTTCAACTCAGGGTCAGTTTTTTCTTCCTCTCAGCCAACTCTGATCATCTTATCTTTGTAAGATTTATGACACAGTACAGCTGTCATCTGATCAGCACAGGCTTACTTTGTCTTAATTTTGTAATTCAGTTGCCTGGAAACTCCCGAGTACTTGGAACAGCACATAAAACAGAGCAGCCCTAGCTCCTCTCTCTAGTGTTAATTAGCTCCTGGAACCACATAATTCTGTTTCCTTTGAGAGGGTCTATAGGGTTATTTTCAATAATAATTTTTGTTTTAACTTAACTTGAAGTCCAAACATCTACTTACCACAAAATAATGTGTTAGTATGGACTGACTTCTGAAAAAACACATGAAACTGAACTCCTTAAACCACAAAACAACAAATACATCAAATAACCTTCATAGATAAATATTTTTGGAATTTAAGTGACACTAAAAAGAAAAGTCAGTAAATAACATTCAACTTTTCAGACTACAGCTATTGAGCACACGCAACAATCTTTCTCTGCAAACATTAGTGAGTTAAGCTGTAGAAGTACCTAGATAATAGCAGATACTTTCCATATGACAATCCAAGGAAAGAAAACACAAGAGTGTAAACAGTTGATATCATGTCCCATCCTGCCTCCTCATCTCTCTTCCTTCTTTACAGATTTAAAAAAAAAACAAATACAAGTTTTGCCATAATTTTAGCTCTTCAGGCACCACAAGGCCAGAAGAAATGCAAACAGAACTTCAAGTAAGACCTCTGCAACCATCAGTGCAAGTCTCCACTCACACACCACAAATGCCACAGTAGCGGTAGGAAAGCAAGCCTGGAGGCAGAAAGATTCAATCAAGGGATGTTATTTCACACAATTTGAATAAACCACTTTTAATTGCATCAGCAGTCTAATTCTTGCATTGTTTCCGCCACAACAATCCCCATCACAACTACACAGGAAAGTTGCATGGCTTCTCATCAGAATTACACCAAACTGAACTAAACTACAAGGGAAAGGAAGGAAAGGCCAATGTCCCAGTCTAGTCCATCATGGAGTCTGTAGATGTAGAACAAGAGCATCACAGAGAACATGCAATCAAAAATAGAAGCAGAAAAATTTAACTGGCCTCCATCAAAACTACTGCAGAACATGACTTTAAAGCTAAGATAACTAAAAAAAGACAATAATACTCCTTGGTGTCACCAAGATTATTTCCTTGGCAGCCAGCAGAAAGGGATTTTAAGAATGTCTAAGTGGCTCTGGTAGTTGGGAACCGGCTTAAGATGACTCCACCCCTGGAAAGCCACCCAGTAACTAGGAAACAGCACTGCTGTTACATGTTTACTCCATGAGGGCTCCCAGATCTGAGTGAGGGCAGCACACTGTGCAAGGGCCACCCGTTCTGCATGCAGAACCAAGACAAACCTCCAGAGAGGAAGGAGGAGGATCAAAGAGGATCAAAGTTCTCAGCTTTCACTGTGGTGTTGGTGAAGCAGCTGCCCTGTGGGAGTGCTGCTCATGTTGTGGGTAACACCCTGGGAACACCAGCACAAAAAAGTGGGAGATCCAGGCCCGCTGCCTTCTATATCCCTGATGGAATTAAAATTCTTCAGACAACATACTAGTCACCAAAACAACGGAAGAGTCTAAGAAGATACATGATCCATCCTTCAAGTCATACTGGAGAAGCACAGTCCACATTCATCTCAGAACTGAAGAGTTATGAAGCCTAAGAAAATATGAGTGACTTAGCAGTTTCATTATTCTTCCAAAGTCAAAAGTTCTGGTCTTTGCCAAGGTTATTTAAAATTTTCAAGCTTTTTATAGTGTTCAGTGTATTGGACAAAGATGGAGTCAAAGTCAAAACAGTACTCTCCCCTTTCCCAGCTGGCAATTACCTAAATCTAAACAGTGAAAAAAAGAGGGCACTAAATTTTACAAGCATTTTACAACTGTTGAAGAATTTACTTTCTCCTGGACAGGAGTATTAGCTCTTAAAGCCCCTTCAGGCGGGGAGGACTGGAATAAGAAAGCATTCAGAGAGACAGTATTACAATGAGAAAGAGTTATAATCGTTTCAGCCACTGAAAGTTTAAATCAATAAAAACTTCTGTTTGCAGGATGAAAAACATCTTGAATGCTTGTGCAAAACAAAACAACAAATCTAGAAAACGGCAGCATGAGCCAACATCTGTAACAACCATTTGCTGGAGAAGTGAAGTGCAAAAAAGAACAGGGAAGGTTTGAGCTATGAAAAGGAGGAAAAGAATAAACTACATCCTTTGCACTAAAACAAGTAAAAACAATCTGCAAGAAACGCCATTGCCTCAGGATACATATACACAAGATTATGAGGTAACAAACACTCCATTTCTCTCAATTAACTTCAATTGCATTCTTCACTGCCGCTCACCATCACAGCCATTCAAAGACTGCTGTTACAGGAGCAAGGGACAGCATTTCCACTAGGCAGCTAAATTCTAGTACTTTGCATAGTAATTTCCTGAAACAAATACCCACAATTAATGGCTGCAATCAGAAACAGGTTCCCCAGAAACATTTTTACAAACTCCACATGCAACGTTTATATAACCTGTGGAAAGAAACCCTGGACCTCCTTCAAGCAAAAGCGTATGACACAGCAGCACAAAGCTACCATGGTAATGTCCAACTGCCAGGTCTAATTGCATTCCATCAACCAATTCCAACATGGATTTTAAAATCCGCTGCTTAATTAACATTTCCCCCACTGGGAGTGCAGGATTGTTAGACAGTAATTCCTCACAATTAGAGGCTCCACAGGTCTGCTGTGAATGAATTTCACCCAGTGGTCTATGTACAAGACTTGAGGCCACAATCATGAGTTCGCCCAAAATGCAGTGGGAGAAACTGGGGGAAGGGCACAAGATAGGGAGTTTCCATCTCCAAGAAAAAGGATCAAGAAAATACTTTAATAGTACCACAACATTTACAAACTAAGCACTTCTGCTTTTGAACTCATCATGAATGTCTTCCTGCTGCCACAACTACAAATACAGGAAGCATTAAACATGTTACCTTTATTATTTGTAGCTGAACCCCTTCGTCTGTCTGAGGGCCTTGAAAACAGCCACATATTGTCTCGATAATTCTATCAATTAGTTTTTTTCCTGGAGCTGTACTGTCTGGAGCATTGCCTGTCAAGTGCCCATATGCTATAAGTTTCTGGAGAGAAGAAAAAAAACCATGTAAATAAGAGCTTAAAAAATTAAGCCAACTTTTTGTTATAATAAATAAATTCATTTGATATTTCTAACCTGCACAGAATAATTAAAACAGTACATTTTACCCCATGTATCATAAAACATCAAGGATTTAAAAAAATATCCTCCAGATTTATTAAACTTTCACTCAGCAACTGCTATACAAAGTTTGTCAGCGAGTTTAACATTAAAGGTTTTGTTCATCAGTTAACAATGCCTTAAAACAAACAGGATTCTAAAAAGTAACTCATGTCACACAAGTCTTCATATGTAGTCAACACACAAATGTTTTTCATACCAGATAAACCAGCTGCAAATGCTTTCTATTTGAGATACTAGCTAGTGTTCTATTTCTAAGTGTTTCCTCTGGTTTTAAGTGTTCTAGTATCCTTTGCTTTCCCTAGATCTTCAATACTTAGAAGTGGAATTTATTATAAAATTGGTAAAACCTTCTTCTGAACATTTTAGGCACAAGAGTATTTGTAAATCCCCATGCTTCACAGAGTAGCATCATGGTATGAGAGCAGGCCAGGCACGCACGTGCCTGTGACTGTAAACTGAGTTCACTGTTGAGCTGCTCTGGAGGAGTGAATGGCTAAATATACTGTAGAATTTCTTCTGGAAACATTACAAGAGCCTCAGAGTTTTGAGAGGCTAGACATCTCAAACTGAAAGTATTTTACTGCAATTATAAATAGCATAAAATGAATTTGCTAATTCTATACCTGCCAAGCTAGCTCAACACATATTTAAACACATGAAAATAGGTAGCTGTACATAATAACCCAAATACGTAACTGTGGTAATACATATATACACAACGAAACACATACATACAGTACATAATACATAAGGCATACATCCATCTTTTGTGAGAAATACATTCTATTTGCTTGTGTGTGCAATCAAGTAAAATAATAAAAACCCCATGATGTTATTTATCACATATAACTGTACTCCCCCTGCAAACCAACATGATTTTACAGTTGATAGTTAAAGCTCATCTTCATACAGACCTGTAAACAATCTAGAGATGTACTGACAATCCTGGGGCACTTGGACTGGCATGCCAATTCAAAAGGTAGGAAGTATTTGTCCGCTTCAATGAAGCTTGTCTTTGATTTCACAGGTGGAAGAGTGCTTGAACCAGACTTTGCTTCTCCATGAGGGGGACTAAACAGAATGACTGTATTAGAATACTGTAAAGTGATCACACGAATAGTTGTCACCGCCACAATGTTTATGAATGAAATAAAATATCAAGAAAAGTAATGTTAGGAAAGACTAACTTCTAACAACAGTAATATGTAAAGTATTCTTAACACCTTTTATACTTCATGGCTCCTCTGTGGAGCAGGTAAATTGACCCATTTGCACACTAAGGGGATATTCAGTGGTACCTGCTGGTTTGGAGGCATAGACTTGTATCCTGTCAAATACCAAAGGACTCCCCTTACTAGACTGGCAAAAGCAACAAACTAACAAAACAAAACAAAATGAAACAAAGCAAGCTGAACCTTTATCTTAATCTCTTCTTCAGGTAACACCTCTTAATTTTAGAGTTCAGTGGTTACCAGTGTATCTCACTTGGGATAATCTAAATTATCTGAAATTACGAACTGTACAAAAGCAAGAAATCTATGAGCTGTTCAAGTTTTATTGATTACAGCACCTTTAGAACAGTCGTGCTCAGTAATACTTACCACACAAAGATAATTTAGAACAGGTCATTTTTCACTAATTTCAGTGCATCAATGCAGTTTGGCTCAAAGGCAGATGTTGGGATTTTTCATTTCACAGAACAACTCATCACCTTTATATAAAGCATTCCTAACCTTTTTTGTGCACACATAGGTATCTTTAGATAAAAGGTACACTACACTGTCTTACAGAGACTTGATAAGCAGTATTAAAAAAAGTGAAAAATGTCATATTCTGTAGTGAAGGCTTACAGAATTCTTGCAGTAATTCAAAGAGATCTTTATAGAACAACTGCATTCAAATATAGCTCCTATGCATGCTGCTAATTAAATCAGATGCTTCAAGGAATGCATTCAATTTCATGTTCCTGAAGCAGAAGAATGAACTCCTAGGAGTTTATTATAAATCCAAAGCATGACTGCAGTCCCACGCATTATGGAGTGGGCCTTAAACTAATCAATATAAATTAGTTTCAGCTTTTCAATGAGCAGGCTGGATTGTGCTTGAGATGATATCTGTCACCACATTCAATCAGATCTTGTTTAGGTTGCTTAAAAAGGGCACCCAAATTCTAAGTCTTAAGAGTAAATAATTAGTATTGAGATAAGCATTAATACTTTTTACTGACTAAATATCTTTTGAGGGTTTAAGAATTCATCCCTACACATTTTTTTCCTGAAGAAAAGCACAGGTTTGTTTTCTGTTGGATGCACAACTTTACTGCCCTTTATTGTTTTGCTGGAAGCCAAGCTCTTTTAAATAACACCCTAATCAGATAAGTTGCAGAGGAAGTATATTATTCTTCTATGTTCTTAAACCTCTCTGATATTCCTACAAAAGCTTTACTCTGAAGAATGAAAGGGCAGTTATCTGTTGCTTATGTCCTATGACAAGACTGTCCCTCATCTAGTGATTATGTCCACTGAAACCATTAAAAATTAAGTTAAAAAGAGCACTCTGGAAATAAACCCAGAATTGCTCAAAACAAGGAGCAGGCCATGATGAGATTCTGAAAATGAAGAACCCATGCCACAGCAAGCTACTGCATAAGCCTGGAGTGTCTCTTAATTCTCTTAATTGAAAGCTATTTTAAAATGGGCAAGATATTAAATATGGAAGATGATGCACATTCATCTCTGGAAAAGCAACTCAGTAAGCTCATCACACTGCTGATAATGTAAGGGGAGGGGATAGCAGGGAGGGGAGAAGAGAAACTCAAAACAACTTTTCTTCTTAATGTCAGTGAATTGCTTCTAAACCCAGAAACTATCCCCAAAACTTTTTTCCACCAAGGCACATATAAAGCATGGGAATCATGAAATAGGCTGATACTTATGCATCAGCCATAGAGAAAGGCTAAGGTGTGCATCAGACAATGGATGTGGAAAATTATTTTGGCAGCATTTGCTGTGTAATGGTTACATAAATCAGCTTGTACTTTTCTATTCCCTTCCCCTCCACCCCACTATCAAATACCAGTTCTGTTTAAAAAACAAATGAACAGAACAAAAGGAGCCGTTTTCCATGCAAAATTTCTGGGAAGTAGAAATGATCTATTCTTCAATGCATTCCAGGTTAACTGAGATCAGTTACCTTGAACAGGGACCGGAAAAATTTAAAGACTCATCATCAGAAATCCCTTATTAGGGTATTTGAATCTCAATTACCAAAGTAAGAACCTGAAAATAATTTAATAGACTAAGAAGTTTCTCTATTCTAGGGCCTAGAAAAACAGTATTTTCTACTGCAGCTAAAAAATTGACTCTACAGTAAGAATAGAGAAGTCCATTCACCGTTTCCAAGTCCTGCAAAGCCTTCACAGCAGCAAAAGGCTACTACCAAAATAAAGACAGTACTGAAGAAATCAAAACCTATTTTAAAAATGCATATAGGAAGATAAGACACAGACATTCTACCCCCAAAAAATCACAACTTTCAGACATTAATAGGGCAGAAATTATACACCTGAAGCTCAGAAACGGCTCAACCATATTTGTATAACTTTTTAAAATTCTGTGGTCTCATTAGTTTTAGCATGGCATTTAACTACAGGACCGGATATTACTTTTCCATATTCAGTGCCCAGAACAAATATCTCTCACAGAATATTTAATGTAAAGCATTTTTTCTTATTATGCTTCACAATGCGGACTTCTGCTTTATTTATACCACTCTAAGAAAAACCTATTATAAATTCACATTATTACTTTCTGTCCAAGACAATCTTGTAGTGCTGGATGCAACATTTTCTAAACACTACATAAATATCAAATTTATTTTTACAATCTTACTATGAGCTCATTGTACTGACTTTATTTTGCTGGTGGAAAGCAAAGCACAGTCTCAACCAGATGCACCTACTAAGTTTTATGTGCCCAATTCGATAAGCTGCAAGACCGAATTTTTTAGCATATGGTATTAACTTTTCCTTTCCATCTTCTGAAACAAAGTTCCCACTGACTTTATTCCAGCTAGAAGCGATTCTATTTTCCAAACCAAAGTTGTAGATTTCTGCTCAAATATCCAGGAGATGAAGCAGAAATCATTAACATCCAACTTTGACGGCTGTGGTTTAAATGATTTGCCCAAACCTGAAATCCAGTTACAGAGCCGAACAGAGATCCCTAAGCAGTACCAGGCTGCCTAAGAACACTTTCATCCTCAGTTTCGCCCACTGATCCAATTCTTCGAACAAGTGGTATGAACAGTCTTCACCACACGGCCCTGACTCAGCTAGCAGTGTACACTGCACGAGGAAGACAATCCTGTGGAACACGTAATGAAATACCAGTACGAGATTCCACAGCTTAGCAATACTTAAAAGTTTGTTGATAGAAAAAGACTGCTGAATGTCAATTTTTGATTTCACCTTCACTTGTAGAGGAACTGCCTTCACAAAGCTACACCTATTCCCTAACAAGGTCCTTTCCAGACACTATCTTTTCCAGTTACATTACTTCTCTCTGCTCATTCCTACTTCCTCACCCCAATCTCCTCCCCTTGATCACTCACTTCAAGTCTTTTATCTGCATTCTTTCCCTTTCTCTGAATCTACTTCAAGGCCCTTCCACCAACACTGAAAGAAATTTCTGTGCTACTCACAAAGGTATTTTCCAACTTTGATCCCCATTTACCATGCTGCCTGGCCAGACAGTACCACCCTGCTCCCTCTAAGGTACGTTCTGCTGCCTCTCCCAAGCCAAGTGCCTAGCACCAGAACAGCCAGCCACAAAGTAGCATTATCTGGTTTCCAGATACCACCAACCACCCAAAGTATGTTGAAAACGCTTTTCAGAGTGAGCCCATACTCCCCGTGCAGAATAAGTATGGTACACATTTTAAGATGCTAAAAGCACTATGACTTAATACAATGAACTACCACATACCTTTGCTTTTCTGTTTCAGCCTTTATTTCCTCTGTAAAAATGAAACAAAGGCATAGTTATAGAAATGGTATCATATGCACATATATAAAATTAAATAACAGAAAACCACTGGAAAGCAAAACTATTTAGGCAAACATTTGAAATCAGGATTATTATAAAACAGAAAATACATGTTTACAGTTTCATAAGTACCTCTACTCTCCACCTGCATTGATTGCAAACTGTATCACAATTACTTTGCAAATCTATATTCAAAACTGGATGCTTAAATTTGCACCCAGTCATGCCAGCTAAACATCATATCCCTGGAATGCTTCTGTGAAGACACTGGCCAGCTCTTTTCACAGCTGATGTATATAAAAATAATAAGGAAAACACAAATATTACTAGAACTATTAATTTACCCATAAATTATATAAAGTATATAACTGATTATATAGAAACACAACCAAACAATCCACCACTGCTAGTTCTTATACGAAATCTTAATGAGCAATTATCACCCTTGGTTTCAAACAGTGTTAGATACCACAGTAATGACTAAGGGAGAGGAAAAAAGTCTGTATTGCCTCTATTTCATACTATTTTAAAATATATTAGAAGGACGAATAGTTGAATGTTTTTGGCAAACATTTTAAGCAAAATTTTAACAATATATTTTCAAAATAATTTTAAATTACTGGAACTAATTTTGGGAACATCTTTGATTCAAGACTAGCCTTGTCTATTCTCTAGTCATTTTGCATGCTTAAATCATAGGAAATTTCATAAAGCCTAGGTTTTCCAGTGCTGAAGCTATACATACTTGAAATAAACTGTACAGGATCAAGAATGAATATATATGTGTGTGTGAGCATTTTTAAAGAAATCCTCTCAGGAGATCTATATTCCAGTATCAAGTCCCGCTCAAACGCGCAAAACCATAATCAACTTTATTTTGATTTTAAAGTATCCAAACTTTGGTTTTTATATATAAGCCTTAAACTAGTGGCATGGACTGATTCTGACAAAAAACACACCAACTTAGTATTTCTAACTAAGCTCCCATGCAGGAAAAGCACGCTTTGTCTGCATCCCGTCCTTCATTTACCATTTCACACAGTCATATTGATTCACTTACCTAACACAGGTTCTCATGATTGGTATTTTATCACAAACCACTAGTAGCAACTGCATTCACTAACTGACTTTCCCAACATCAAGAAAACTGAACATATGGAATGCACATCTACTTAAAATCTACATCTTATTTCTGGTAAGACTGATGTTCATATTTACCCCCCAGTAAGCCCCAGAGGTTTGCAGGTCAGCGGTTCATCCCAGAAACAGCTACTTCAGAAGCTGATCAAATCTGGGCTACCCAGTACCAGACAAAACATGAAAATAATTCCATATTCCAGACACTAAGCATTTCTCAGTAAATAACAGTAATAACAGTAAGACTTATAGTCAGCAATGTTTCAATGAAGTATACCTTCCTCCAAGATTATGACATTCAATCCTTTTACTCACTTGAAGACAAACCCCTGACCAACAGAAAGGAGAAGAAACTCTCTTCCTCCCTTCCAGCATCTTCATACCTTCCATTATTTCACCTCCTACCTTAGGATTCACACCCACGAACTCTGCTCCCTGAGGTACTCTGAGGTCTGTCCATCAAACAACATTATCAACCAACAGATAAAACTGAACGGCTTCTGAGTTTAAAGTTTCCAACAAAACTGACCAGAAGTAAAAAACTTACAGAAGTTTCAATCTAATTAAATGTTATTACCATTTAAGCAGCATTGCCTAAGTCTATTAATGTGAAACTACTGATTTTATAACCTTTGTTAAATAAAAACAAAGGTTCTTGCAGTGGTCGATGTCAATTATTTTTATAAGACTAAAATATTTGTAATTGCAGAGAAGCATGATATGATACTATTAGTATGAATGAAGTAAAACAGCTGACTTGAACTTTACTTTTGCCCTTGAGAACAGAGAAAACCTAATTTCTTTCACTGTCTGATTGCTCCCTCTGTTCTCCACACCAGAACACAAGTTAATCACAGTACAATTTCATGGTCATGTATTGACCACATCCAGTAGGAAGCATACAAAAATTCAAGAAGCATTATCAGCAGAAAACCAGATTATAATAAAGGTAAATAACAATTCTCATGCTAAATAAATAATCTGTTAAAGACAGATGAACCAGAACACTGACTGATGCATTCTTTAAAGAGGGAAAAAGTAATCCCTGAAGAACTAAAAATTAGCTAGAAAAGAAAGATTAAGCCAGGCTTGAAAACATTCCTTACTTTGCTCTCCCTCTCTCCAAACATACAAACAAAACTGCAACAGAGAAGATCTAAGAACTCGAAAAACTTATTATCTCAGAATCACCATTCATTTTGAGAGGCAAGAAATAAAGAAGATGTGAGATGTTGAAACAGGGGATGAAGACTGCAGGGAAGGACAACAGCTTCCTCTGTATTATCTGTGATATAAATACAGAATTACTATGAAAAACAGCTCATATTATTCTACGGCACTGAAACAATCATGTGCCCTAAAATGGAACTAGTTGTAATTATTTAAAAGTGCAGCAATGACAAAATAACTCCTTCTGAATCTCTCATTCACACACAGATCCAGAAGACCTCTTTACAGATCTCTATCACAGAATTAATGGAAATACACAAAGCTTTTGCACACAGAAGCTAGAGCTGATGACAGAGATAAATTATTTTGCAGTTTTCCAATGGTATACATCAACTGTTTCAACAAGCAGGTAAAATGAGTCATGTACATGAGTTTCAACACCATTTTCCATTTAATCTACACTTCTACAGACCATTGTAATTTCAAAGAAATCTCTGAAAATGTCTACCTTTATCAACCCTTGTTGTTGGTTTTGGCTGGGTTACAGCTAATTTTCTTCACAGGAGGTTGTATATGGTGCTGTGTTTTGGATTTGTGCTGGAAACACTGTTGATAATTCAGGAATGTTTTAGTTATTGCTGAGCAGTGCTTACATAGAGCCAAGGCCTCTTTGAGTTTCTCACTCCACCCCACCAGCGAGCAGGGTGGGGACACCCAAGGAGTTGGGAGGGGACAGAGCCACAACAGCCAACCCCTCCCCTACAGACCATAGCAGTATTCCATTCCACAGGGTGTCACGCTCAGAAATAAAAAATTGGGGCACAGGGCATGTGCGCAGTTTGCCTGTTGCTGCTTGGGGACTGGCTGATAATTGGTCACCTGATGGTGAGCTAGTGCTTTTTTTTTTGCATCACACATGTTTCTTGGGTTTGATTTTCATTGTCATTTCTCCATATTTTCTTTTTCTTTTTTTAATTAACCTGTCTTTATCTCAACCCAAAGTTTTTGCACTTTTACCCTTCCAGTTCTCTCTTTGACACAAGCCAGTGAGAGGCTGCGTAGGGCTTAGTTGCTGGCCAGAGATAAACCACCACAACAGGCATCCATAATTTCATTCTCACCTCTCCAGCTTTAATTCACTACTTTAACAAGTCATTTGAACACTCTTCCTTACCCTCTTCAGACTGCTTATAGTTTTCAGCATTAAAAAACCAAGCTAGTTTTCAGTTTTCTCTTTCTTCCTTTAACACCTTATAACCAGCTAATCTCATTTAGAACTATAAAACCAAAAAATCTCCCTGTAATGACAGTGAGTAACACCAAATAGCAACATCAAAATGGCCAAGTAGGTCAGGCAGGTGCTCTGGGCAATACTGGATTACAACACTGAACAAAACTCCAATTTAAGACCAATTCACTGTTTACCCTCCCGTATCCAATTCAAAGTATGATTTAAACCCCAACTACATCGAAGGGCATCTCTAATAACCTAAATTTCAAATGGGTATCTTTAGGTATTATTTCTTTCTGGTTACCTAAACATGCTGTCATACTAAGTGATGCATAAATATCCTAGAGTTATACTCTGGCAGAAGTCAAGTATCACATTCTCATCACGTAAGGAATAATTAAACTGTTACCTTTAAGAACACTCCATAGAGCTAAGTTCTATGATACCAACATCAAACTGTACATTAGAGTACAGGAGAAAGAATTCTTATGGAACTTGCTATTGGGAAAAATGCAAACTATTTACCATAAAGCGGAAAAATACTTTACAAGTTCATTACAAAATATGACACTCGGTAAACCCCACACACCTAAAACTATTTAATACATCTCTCATTCTGTTCTTCCATTCTTGCATCAGAATTGTATTCAAGAACAAGCACATATTACATTCCCATTATACCGTATTCTAAACAACTGATGTTACCTGCCGGAGAAGCACATGAATAATTCTCAATTCCACAAGGATCTGCACATCTAAAGCCTAATATTCACTGTAAGCATCAGAATAAAAGTTTATTAAATACATAATGAATTCAAGGCAGTATGCAGTGGCATTTTAAAGAACTGTAACCATCCTGGCTAATCAGAATGTAGAACCAAAGCAACACAGGCTGCAATACTTCAAGGAAACAAGTCAATATTTGGAGTTCACATGACTTGCACCATACAAGTCTACTGCAAGAAGGAAGCAATTTGCATTCAATTCTTTCAAATCAAAGCATGTGGATAAGATCCAAGGAACAAGCAGTGAAGATGAATTTAAATTATATCACTATCTATATCTAAAAAAAGGTGAAATCCAATTAAAACATTAAAGCTTTGCTTGAATTGATTTTGCTTGCATTCTTCCATCCAAGTATTCTAGCGACTGCCTCCAGCATCATACAAAATATTGGGGCAACTAAATGATTAAAAGACCCCGAACTTTCCCTCTTTAGCAATACTGAACGTCCTTCTCTACGTCAAGGTATACAAAAACTCTGTAACATGAAACTAGAAATTACGTATTTATTTAAAGAGAACTTTAATTAACTACACTCCCAACTATGTAGTAAGATTATTACACATATGGTCCCATTTTGATTTTCAAAAAGTAAGTTTGAACTTACAGTAGTAAAGCCATATAAATTTTTGACAGGAACAAAAAAACCCCTTTCTCCCTCAATAAGATGAAATTCCAAACAGATCATGCTGAATACTTTCTTCCCCAAACCGAGTTATTAGAATATATTTCTTAGGAAATATCTGAAACTTACTTCTTTTCTGGGTATCTGTTAGCTTCAAGCAGTGGCAAAAACTATTCAGACAAAGTAAGGAAGTACTAACACTCACCAGCCGCTAACAGACTTCAGAAAAAAACTAAAATAATTATGTCTAAGGAGTCTAAACAACGGAACTGGAGAAACATACAGCTGTTTTTAATTCAAGCTACACTGCACTAAAAAAATGATGATCCAGAGATGCTCTCTGTGGGAAATTTCTGCTAAGTCAGCACATCTAAAAAAACCCAATATGTTTACGTAAAAATACATGCTGCAAATTTAGGACTTGCTTTTACAGAAACATTGTCCCTAACATCTAAACCACTTACAGATCTTCCACAAAGCTTAAGATTTGTCAAGAGACAAGTGTCCAGAACACACACACACAGATTTTCTTGATGCTTCCAGCGAACCACTCTTCTTGCTCCAATCTTTGCCTTACTGCCCTTGAACTATGAACTACCCCAGTTTCAGTATGTTTCCTTGTGCTGAGGAGGTATGGAGAACTGTCAAACTCAGATTATTTCCCTCTCCTGTTTCTTTTTTAACTGTAGCAGTTAAATTAACTACTAAATTAGAAGTGTAATTAACTTCAGTAACTTTTAATACATCTATCTGCAATGTCAAGAGGTATCAGTGCAACAGCAAACAGACAAAAAATGAAAGCTTTATAAAAAGCCTCACTGAGATCTGAAACCAGCACAGAATAATTAAACAGCTTAATATAACAAATCTATTCCCCCAGATTATTGAATCAGGTTGACCTGCCTGTATGTAAGTTCATTATAGAAAGACAGTATTGAAACGATCAGTATTTTGGGGAGCCTGCAGAACAAACCACTCATTATGAAAGCTGAAATTGTATCTTAAATGGAATTCCCAAGATACATAAGACAGTACTACGTCTTCCTCTAAATCCTATAAATAGCTTTTTCCATCATACCTTCCAGGATGCACAGAGACCTCTCCTCCCATCCCTCAAACCCTTTTCAACACAGTGTCTAGAAGATTGACAAAAAAAGCCTATTTGTGGGAGTCCAAGAAGAGGCTGATAGCAGCACTAGGCCTTCAGGGTACAGTTTTTGTTCTATTATAATCCTGAAAGCTAACCTAAAGAAAAATGGGACTGGAAGACATGCAGATGCAAGTGCAAGCACAATATAGCATCAAAGTGTGAATTTTACCTGTGTCCCCATCATAAAATATCACAAGTGTTTCTTCCCTAAAAAGTTCTTCCCTCTCCTGAGTCCAAACTTTAGCCAGACAGACCTTTGGTTATAGTTAATTCACACATCTGTACAACTGCTGGTTCTTGCTGGGGTTAATTAACTTTTCATTATACCTAGTCTCCTCTGTCTGTAAAATTATAGCTCACACAGCTATGGCACAGGGACAGAAAACAGCAAAGTTCTGTACAGATTTAAGAAAATCACTGCTGTGATCTTCACTTAGCATTTACTTAATAAGAAATAATTATTATACAGACAAATAAAACAACCTAAGGAGTGTATATGAACACTTCCACCTGCTTTCCATTCCAACATATTACACTGTTGCAACTTCATGTTTACAGGTATCGAAGGAGTAACCAAGGAAGCAGTTTAATCAACACTATTTAAGAAGCAGCATTCCAAACAAACAGCAGTTATATTTTGAGTCTGATAACTCCTGATAAAATTCCGTGTAAATCCTCCTCATTGTGCTCTACAAAATCCTGAAACCCTCTAATCAAGTGAAATGCTAAGTCATATCTCATCATCTTTGAAAAACATGGAGTAGTAACCTTTGAATCACGTAGAGAAATATTTACATGTACATACAAACAAAGTAAAAACTCAAAAGTCATGAATACAGACTTTGGTAAGGTGCTTCAACTTCAGATGACACTAATTCCCCTGAAAAACGCTAATACAGGAAAGGAACAATATCTATTTTTATTTCCCATGCCATATTTTCTGATATGCTACAGATTCACAGCAAACCCTGTCAAAGCATTTCTCTACTTTAGTACCTGCACTTCAAAGGTCACTATGTCTTATGGTCCTTATTGGTTTATCTTTCAAACAATCTTCTCCTTTATGCTCAGTCTTCTTTTTAACCATTTTTAGATGGCACTAATAGAGAACTACAGCTTCTCCCCAGCCCTGCTCACAATACACCATTCAGGAACATGCAATTCTGGTGTAAATTTAGAAACCTGAATGCACAGCCTGTCTTGATTCAGTCAAACTTACTACCTGCTCCTTCAGTTCATTAGGTATGACATTTTCAAATACAGAATCACTGGCAAATCTATATAAAAGCAGAAACTACTCTAGTGGCCTCATTCATCTTAAAATTAATCCAGAATAGCTCAATCCAGCGGGGTTTTATAACTGGATTTCATGTAATAATCCTTATATTTGCTAAATCAAGTTAAGACTACTGTCAAGTTGCTTCACTACTTGAGGAGTGGTGACACACATACAGGTCACACATTACCAAGGATAAATGAACTGCAGTCATTCTTAGTAGCATTTATTTTCTAACATGTGGCTGAAAAGCTCATTTCCTACAGCAGTAAATCCCTCTGCTTCCCCTCATTACTGTATGGGTCCTCATCCTTTATTAAACCTACAGCAAACTCCCACATTCCAATTTGTGTCTTTTCTTACATCAATATCAAAAAATTGAACTAGACTTTTTATTTACATCTTTAAACAGTTACAAGAGGATAGCCATGCGTATTGATTCATGCTGGGCATACCTTTCAAACACTTTGTGCCTTTTGGCACCTCCTCTCACAACCTCTGGGAATCGTTTTCATGCTCAGAGCTGGTAGCACAAGTTGCTGAAAAGGTCCATTAACATAAAAGCAGTTTGGTTGCTTCCCAAATACACAGTGACCTAACCAGACTATAAAAAGGATCTTGCCTAGAGAGACAGTTTTCCAATGTGCTTTAATCCAATCTCTCTGAGGGTGGCCACCAAAAAAAGTCGTTCCTCCTATTCCACCCTCTATTTGTGTGTATTTGCAAACTCCTCACAAAATAGCTATCCAGGCATTGTGTTTAAATAGCCTGACAATTTTAGTTTTCATTGGGTCAGAGAGCTATTTCAACTCACTGTAGATCTGCATGACCCTGAGTTGCCATACCTCATGTGCATCACATGTTTCGGGAAGGAAAAGCTGGAACAGAACTGTCCATGGCAGTGTACACCAAAAAACGCACTGGAACAAATATATTGCAAAACTCTATGAAGTTTACCCACTATGCTTCATCAACATGACTATTATTTTTGTAATGAAGCTTTGACAGGACAATAATGTNGGAGGAAGGGGAGGGGAGGAAGCCTGCAGCTGCATATTCTTCTTCATATTCACAATGTGTACAGTTTTTTCTGACTGTACTTCTTTCTCATGTCATGTATCACAACACTTGGGAGTTGTGTAAATTCTGATTCTATAGGCTACAACCCCAGCAACACAGCAACAGCTATTCAAATGGAGACAGGCAGCACTTTTTGAAAACAGCATAAACTAACTTCACTCAGATATTTTTATTATTTTTGTATTTTTTGCTGCATAAAGAAAGAAGGTAGCACATGTGTGTTATGCACACAAATCAGTCAACTACTACTCAGAACAAAAAAAGACTACTCAGCAAGAAAACTTTACAATGCTGTTCAATGCTCTGAACAGCAAAAAAACCAGTTGATACTTAACATCCCTTTCCTCCTGGCTGCATCATCTCTCTGGATTAAGCCAGTACAATTGTCTTGCACACTTGCTGGAGAATCACAGAGGGACTTTACTAGTTAAAAAGTAACAAAGTAAAACTGGATTAAGAACATAAAAGTTGACATTTTTTACTTAAATATTAAAAGACATTAAAAAAAAAAAACCCACAATATGACATCTTGTCAGAAGTGAGACGTTATTTATACCACCTCTGTCACTGCAATCCAACATTACAAAGCACTCTGTGTGAGTTCCTGCATGCTTTTAAGTCCCCTAAAAAGAGCTGGGAATCTACTAATTGCATTAAGTTGCAAATTTAAGGGAGGCGGGCAAGGTTAAGCCTCAAAGGATGATAGAACTTAATGGTCTGAAGAAATACGTAACTCCACCAGCCTCTAGAATAGTTCATGCAAGATAAGGGGACTCAACCCAACTCTTGTTCACCTGAGTCAACTGATGGCACACATTAGTTTGTCAGTATATAAATCAAAGAGAAAACAGAGTGAAAAATCAGGAGAGACAGAAATTCTCAAGTGTATCCTGCAGAGAGACTCAGTACATTCAGTCCTCCTATCAATTTTCTCAAACATTCATTACTTCACTTGATTATTTGTTCCAGTCAGCAGAACTGTAGCTTGCAGTGCATGCAAGAGCAGGGCTGCAGACACTCTCTGGGCATGGTGGGTTTATGCTTCCTCCAAGCTAAAGGAAACCATTAGCTCTGTTTAAAATTGTGAAGCATGTTTGCCTATTTTTAAAGAACCTGAATCATCAATAATTCTTGATTTGCCACAGCAGCTTGATATGTCACCCTCTGAAATCTAGAAAAGTCAAAAACAGCCTCAGTTCCTCCTCTGCAAGCTTAAAGCAATGTAACTGATTATGTGTAACATTTCTGGTGAAAGATACGAAATGTAGTATCATGTCTTTCAAAGAAAACAAACTTGTGGTAATGCACGTCGTGACTTTTCCTATCAAGTTTGGCGTCCCCTCTTTCCGCTCCTTTAACTGAACAGCTTAGTTTCCCTCATTCTTAAAATCAGAAACTCAAGCACACCCCTCTGCTTGGAAAAGTGTGGGTTTCTGTCAAAAAATAATAGTCACTAAAAAAAAAAAAAAAAGCGTACGTCAGAAGCGGGAACAAATTTTGCAGACACAAGATTATATTTGAAACAGGGAAAGCATTTTTAATCAATTCCTTTCTACCTGCCTGAAAAAGTTTATCTGAAACGAAATATATCCAGAACAAAACCCAGTGATTTGTATCTCATCTGAAGGGACACAATGAGCTTCTCTCTGAAGATCATCTTTAAGTTTGACCTTTAAGTTCAAGGCAGGCAAACATGAGTCTGACTCAAAAAAAATCAAAGACCTGATAGTATGAAATTCTCTCACCCCTCTGCAACATAATTCCTGTATTCTTCCACCATATCCATCCCTGTAAGAGACCAATTTCTGCATACTCACTTGCAGTTAAACAATGCAACAAACAGAACGCTTAACAGAGACATCTCTTAAGCATCTAACTCTTAAAATGTAATCATCATTTTAACTGTTCGCATTTACGACTGAAAAAGTATTCCAAACATTCAACAGAACCTACATTTAGAAACACAAAGTGTTGCATTCCAGCTAGGATTCAGTTTGATATATACCATGTTTCTCCCTGCATGTTTTCATGCACGCTGTCTGCCTGACGTCTTGTTAATGCAAGTTGTCACTGCAATCATGAGCTGAGGAAGCTGTACAGACGGACCAGGATGTCTGCTCCTGAATTTGCCCAAGCATTCTCCAAAGCCAGCAGAGAGCTGAACAGTAATTATGGAACACATGGGTTCAGATACATATGAAGGCCCCTAATCTTAGGCATCTTACTCTTTTAACTGTGTCCTGCTTCAAGAGGTTATGCTCTCACTACAGCATGAACAACGTAGTAACAGATGTAGCAGATAACATGAATTTAAGTCACAAAGCTCGTTTCTCAATTTCTCCTCAGCACCAATACTGTCATATTCTAATAAAAGTACTACAGTTGTATACATAAAGTGTTGCAGTTACATAAACAATCACAAACTCAAAAGAAACAAAAGCTATTTTCACTTACGCACTTGTTCTTCACGAATCAAAATTTTAAGGCCTAACAAAACGTAATTTGGAAAAATCAAGCTACAGTATATTTCGCAACAGTGAAGCTCTCCTTGTGTTATACAAGCATTTTGTTCTTCCTACTTCAGATACAACACAGATTTTTACACCTACACACTAAGTTTAATTCTAGAATTAGTGTATCTTCAGTTCATGATGCCATTCCCAGAACATCAGTATTTTCAATCATCATTTCATGTCATAAGACAGGGATTTGTATACGGTAGCTCTAGTCCATTCAATTAAGAAGCGAAATTTCTTTTTTTTTTTGTAGCTAACCGTGCATTTTTATACATAAATAAAATTTGAAAAAAATAATATAGTTTTGAACTTTTGTACTACCCTGCTCAAAAGCTATTTCACTATAAAGTGCAGACGTAGTAGAAAAATTAATTTCAAACAAGAGGAATGAAGGCATCTAATAAAGTTTGATGGACAACGAATGTTTCATGAAATACATAAGCAGATCAGTGTCCAAAGATGCAAAGAAAAACAGAGCAACCCTATCCCAGATTTTTAAATAAGGTTTGTGAGAGCTTTGAGAACTGGGGAACAAACCCAGAAATTAAACCTAAAAATATCTGACCTTATTGAACAGAAAGATACAAGAACAGCAAGTTTTTCTTAAACTCTTGATATCCAGTCTTCAATTTGCTTCCAGGAATGGCCAACAGCATATGCTCAAATAAATGCAGATTACAAAAGCAGGGCAGGAATGCTGCAATAGTTCCCTCCTACCAGTATTTAGCCATCTGTGGCTTATGCTCTTCCTGTACAGAGACTGTTCCTGCAGGTTTGAAAACCCTTGTTAAATTTTCACTTAAACACTTTTCAAACCATTTTAACTTTTGGGATGAATGCAATTACAAGCTGCAGGAAAGAACTTTTTTTTGCTTTACTTAAATAAGCTGGGTTCTTTACAGGATCTCTGTATCTGCATTAAAAGAAATTACAATCAATTATTCTCTCTTCATGTCTGTGCCACTTACAATTTTACGAACTTCCTTTACTTCCATCTCTCATTTTTTTTCCCTTCAGGGAACAAGAAGCACAGTCTGCTTGATCACCTCTGGAAAGCATTCCACACTTTCAATCATCCTTGTTGACTTACACATCAAGAAGGCAGCAGAGATCAAAACAGTGGTAACACGTGGTAACTTTATAAAGCAGCCTAACAGCTTCATTTTTTTTCCTCCACTGTTTTCATATTTGTCCTTCTGACAAAGGAATCAATACTTTGATGGGGTCATTCCCAGTAATTCAAATGCCATGCACCCTCTTGACGGATGTAAGTCTTATTTAGAGCCCATGTTTGTGCACTCACAATTTCTACCAGTTTCCTCCTCCAATCATATATGTCAGTTTGCATTTAGCAGCACCCAACCAGTGCCCTTTGACCAAGGAGTGGGTCAGTGCAGCACAACTGCTGCCTCTGGCAGGTTGTTTTCACTCTGTTAAGTATTTTCCTTGATTAACCTTTGTCCCCCCATCACTCACCCCAAAACACCACAAACCTCTACAGAACTGAAATGCCTCTTTGGAGGGAAAACAGAACATGCAATCCGTGAGAGCTCGGTACCTTCAGGAACCTTGGGTGAGCAACTTGGTTGAGGTTCACCGTAAAACTGGATTGATGACCTTACACTTATGTGTACACTCAATGACTCTGCCCTGCAGATTTGGGATGGTAAGTTTTCCCTCAGAAAAGTCCACACCGATTCTTCCTCACCACAGCATATACATCCATTCTGTTCTCCACTAGCTTTATTCTTTGCTACAGTTCAGACTTGCCAGGCTGAAGTTCTCAAGATTTCTTCATCCCTCACGCCCTCGGCACTTTTTAAAAAAAGAGCAACAAACCACTGGCTCTAGTCACATTTAGTACCTTGCATTCCTTTGTTAGCAATTAATGAAATTTAAATCTTATATGCTCTATTAAACAGTCCAGCAATTTCAGATTTGAGGCCCTTTAAAAACTCCTAATCCTAGCAAGTTAATAGGATCTTTAGTTCAAACTTCAAACTCAGATTTTTTTTCCCCCCAAGTCATTCATTTTAATTCCTCTATGGGAAACTTCCTCAGCTTCCATAAACAGCAAAAAGGTAAATAATGTATTTTCATCTTCTTCAGTTTCTTTGTATTCCCCAAACACTTTTGTGACCATTATCACTTAGAAGCCATATGGATATGGGTGTGTTTTCTTTGCTATTTGCTCATACTGTCTTTATCACAAAGCTTCGACAAGCTTTTATTGATAGCTGATATGCACTAACTGTTAACAAAACACCTGACAACCAATCAGCTCTAATCACTTTGCTCCCCTTTTTGATCCCTCTATCTTGTGTTATTCTTTTTGAAATAAAAAAAGACATGGTCTTCAGTGAGTTTTTTTCATGACTGCTATGAAGCTGAATTTGAGACTATGTTTGAGCATACAATGAGATTGCTCACTATTACAGACGAGCTCTTCAATTGCTACATCTTAAACCAATCCCTGGGTACTACTCAAGAAGGACACAGGAGCTGCTCAATACATCTTAATTGAATGTTACCTGTCAATGCAGTTGAATATACTTACCTTCCACGACTAAGCTTGATGTCAAGCAAAGTAAACATTCATACCTTCATGATTAATATTATGGAATAAAGAATTTTCCACAAATTATCCCTTCTCATTCCTGGCCTAAGACAGCACGCTCATTTTAAAACCATTGATACTTTTTCAGCTGACTATTTTTAAAGACTTCTGGCATTCATATATAAGCAAGCATACATTCCTTTTCGAGAGTTACCTATCGATGAAACTGTTTCTTGAGAATTCTGTTATTTTCTACTATGTTCTATTCGACATTTGCTTGGTTGGTGACAAATGAAGACTGAAATAAATGTTTTACTAATGCTCTGTATTTATTCTGGCAAAGACAGGCTGCTGCTGCAGAACAAGACTGTCATTATGTTTCTGAGTCTTGTTTCTGGATCATTTGGCAGCATGAACAAAAGCTACATGTCCCCTCTTCACACAGCCCACCTCTTCACAGTTGACTCTGTCATGTAACACAATCCTTCAAACATGCCTTTTTCTTTCAATTTTTTTTTTCCAGGAGTAAGAACACATGCAAAGCAGTGATGATGCATCCTTATTCCATACTTTTTTAAAGTACAGCCAGCTACCACGAACTGCTACCATACTCAAGTTTCACAGATTACTCAAGGTAATAAAAGTAATTACACCTCTGCTGTGCCCTCCATAAACACAAGTATAAAACATATTAAACAGTTGTAATATACATACAGAACAGACACATGGAATAAAAGAAATCCTGGAATAAAATGATTATTCTAAGCCAGTCATGTGAGCATATTCATCTCAAAGTAGATATTTATTTTGACTGCTAGAATATTTTCAGTAAAATCTAGAGTTAAAGCTGATCAAACTATGGGTAGTAACCCTTCCTACATCCTGCAAAAAAGGAACCTTCAGGCTTTTAAATTATCCTCCTGACAACATGCAGAATCATTTGTTATAAAATTTTCAATGTGCATGAGGTCCATTTCTGTTCTGTCAAATGACAAGAACCGTGATTTGTCAAAAACAAGATACAACCAAGGACAGTAAGGTCTTGAGCACTGTCAAGTTTTAAGAATCAAATTAAAAGATCCCTTTGTACTACGGGAAAAACCTACATTTTATTTTTAACCTTGCTGTAGATATTTGAGTGCAATTATTTTTTTTCCCTTTTGGAAATGAGTAGTTTAAATGGTAATTTAAAAGCTGGAAATTACTAAACTTCATTTCAGACTTAAATAGAAGATAATTTTAAGTCCATGATACCTGGAGAAATTGCAACAAAAAACCCCCTAAAACAAACCTCCAACTTACTCCCATTAAGCAGCCTGCTCACTACAGTAACTTCAAAAGCAACAAAACACATGACACTGCAAGACTCTCATCCATTTCAGACACTAAAACTTTAAAGGTCACATGTAAGTCTATACATGAATTATACTACTGGTAACCGTCTAATTAAAAGAGCACTAAGCCATTTCTCTCCTACTGTAGCTCTGAATTATAAGAAAACCATTATCTTTTCCAGCTACAAGATGATGGTCAGAAGACTACAATTTAATGATTGCCTACCAAATTCACAACTCATAAAGTTGTATTTGATAGAGGAAACAAAAAAGGATAACAAAAAAGTATGGGCTTAAGTTTATTTTTATGTCTGTGGTATGACCCCCAAAAAGGTTACAACCATACCAAGTTCATAATTTTCACCCAAACAAAACTTTGAACTTGTATCAGAAAGCTCAAACTATAAATCAGAAGTCCAGATGTGAGCTCTCTTAAAAGAAGCATTCAAGGTGATCATACTGTTACTGAAGTCCTGATTTCTTCATGAAGTGCTGACATAGGAAGAAGGTCAGACTAAGATATTTGGAAGAACACAAGAAGAATGAATATGAGTATTACTGAAAGCTCCAGTGTGACTGCCTTCAGTACAGCACATATACATTAATTATTAATATGATGAAATCTTAATTTTCCACGTTCTATCTTTTATTTACGTCCAGTAAATTTTTTTACAAGTTCAGACTGCATGTATTAATACAATTACTCATGATAACTATTCTTCCTTTTCTCAGATGCCCCTAAAAAGGCAAGTGGAAGGCTACTTAAAAAAAACACCACTGCGTAGTATCATCAACCCTATTCATGTTGCCAACCATGCTACAAGAAAGCACTTCTTTTACCACTGCTTACCAAGCTGTGAAGCATTTCAGGCATTCAGCTACATATTTACTGGATCCACTGGATCAATAGTTCATAATACAGTATTATGAAAATACGTACTTGCATTGACTACACAAGTTCTTTTTATTTAACAATACAGTTAAATTTACAGTTTATTTAACCATGTGTCCTAATGTGCTCTTAAAGAACAAGTAGGAGAGACACAAGATCAGTGAAGTAGAAAGTATAAGTAATTACTGTTAAATAAAAACTGTTACAAACTACAGAAGTCAGCCAAAGAAATTGCCACCTGCCTCAAGCTCATCACTGAAAGGCCTGGGCAGCAACCAAGCAGACAGCAGCTTCAGCTTCCATGTGATAAAAAGGTGAGCAAGGAAAGAATGGTCCAAGCGCTGCCTTTCCTTCAATATAGAAGGCTGTTAATAATTTGAACACAAATTCTGTTCTGAGCAAGACTCAGGGATGGAGGTCAAACTTAGATGCAGAGGAAGAGAAAAGGAGCTAGGATGCAACCCTGAAGCTTCTCCAAACACTGGTAACCACCACAGACTATATATCCCACTTGTTAGGTATGATTTTAAAGAAGGAAACTATTTCTCTTTACAGCGAAATTTCTAAGCATTTAAGATCTATTTATATGCATAATCACACAAAATCAGTTTTCATGTCTTAAATCACAAGTGGAGAACATCCAAGTGTCTCATTTTGATGCAGGTGAAGAAAATTCTAATCACACTTCTCAGACACTTAGTTTTTATCCAGCTTTCAAACTTTCATGCAAATGCAGCTGTTAAATTCTAGCAATTTTATATAAGGTTATAAAGCCCTGCTTCCATTTCAGAAAAACAAAAGCAAAGGTTTATTCATTCCTATCCACTTCCCTACACTCCACAGAAGAGCCAGGACAGCATTCTTGCAAAACCTCATAGTCCATCAGCCAAATTAAGGAAGCCAAGTTAAGACTCTGCCTCTCCAGCTTTCCTGGTTGCAGAAAGAACTCTGTAACTTTATACTGGCTGCTGCACTCTCAGTTCAGGTAACAGTACCACCCATACCCTTATGCACACCATTAACACCTGCAAGGTCACTTCCCAGGCATGCAGCAATGTATTAGTTTTACCCACAACAGAACCACACCTTTGCAAAAAATATCTTCACTTGGAAGGGCATTCCTGCTAGTTTATGCTCACAACCTGCATTAAAAGTACACTACTCTGTGCAAGTACATCTGCGCCAATCTGTAGCACAGTTTGAAAACTCAAATATGATGGGAAGCTACCAAAGAAATCATACCAGCGGCACACTACTTATTCTTAACCTACAGATTTGAAACTTTGAAACCTCATACTATTCCACTGGACAGCTTAGACTGTAGTATAAAATGCTACCTAATATCTTCAGTAAAGCTCAGTATTTTTATCTTAAAGTCTAAAAATATCTCCTCCCTCATTTCTCTCAAACTGCAAAGCGGCACATTGCAATGTCGAAGCATGCTGGTCATTCAAACCAACTGCAATGCAAATTGACACCTGGGAGCCACTTCGAGTGACTTCAAGTGAAAAAAAAAAGAGTAAAACACTCCTGGGTCTTTCATTGGCTAAAATCTCTTCACATGAAATATTTACAAACCTAATTACATTTTTAACTGAAAAGTAGGAATAACATTACAAAACCTGTTGAGATTATTAGAACAGCATGTGCTAAGGGCAGTACGTGCAGAATTGGTATTATTAATGGATCGTTTTTCTGAAATTTATCTCCCTCTGTGTTTCAATAGACAAAAAAGAGAGCTTCAATAAACCCATTTATCTCAAGGGCAAGTAACTTCAATTATCTTTAAAACATAATTTTTCTGACATAAGAAATACATGAAATGAAAAAAACCCTGGAGAGCACTGGACTGCAGACATAAACCATTTGAACAAAAACAAGTAATAAATAGCCTAACATCAATAACCACACAATCTTGTACCACATGAGTATATATGGTAGAGTACCAGTACCAGGAGGACAGGGAAAAAAATCAAATCTTCTGAACTAAAGTAACTTAAAAAAAAAAAAAAAGCCAAAGCAATCATGCCCTAGATGTCTTATTAAAAGACACCTTTGGTTTTGGAAAAATCTAGTCATGTTATTAAAGTGTTTATACAATTCTAAAATAAAAAAACTTGGATTTAAGACAAAAACCCCATCTATGCATGACAAAACAGCTCTAAGTTGTGTAAGGTACAGAGTTTGTACAACCTCCTCATTCCCTACCCAAACTTTTAAGTTGTTCTTGACCACAGCATCACAACAAGAGCTCACCTCCTCAAGACTTCAAATTCTTTTAAAAAAAGTTCCTGCTTCCCAGCTGAAATCTCATAATCTACTAATACATTTAAAACCTCCAATTAAAGAAAACCAGCAAACACCACCAAATCCAGAAACCCCTGAACAAACTCAAGCAAAATCTCCAACACCAAGAAGAATACCTAAAAGCTAAGACCAAGGGTAGACTGGAAAGAAGTAACATGAAAAATTGGGTGGAAAAAGAAATCAAACCAAACCAACCAACCAAAAATCACAAAAAAACAACCCTCACACCAAAATTTGTTAATATTTATCAATTCAAATGAAATTTTATTAACCCTTTTTCTCAGAGTTTGGCCATTTTTACTTCTAACCATGTGAAATTAGGAACTGAAGAACATAGGAGTTACAGAACACTACCATGTAGTAAAAACACCTTATAATCTATCCCTGAACCTTAAAACTGGTAGAGGACCTGCCTTTTTTAAAAACTATTTTAAAATCTTTCTCAAATCCTTGCTGATTGCCAATTTTGTTCTCACCGACATATGTATCAGTCACCCCACTACTTTGCCTGGGATCAACATTAAGCCAATGCACTAGTAATTACCTAGGTCATCCTATTCATTCTTGTAACAATGCTGGCACAGCAGCAGATGTCTTCCAGTCTTTTGGAATTTTCTCAGTGTCCCAATATTGATTAGAAATCAATAAGGGAATTGTGCCAGGTATTTCAAACTCTTGGGTCTTGACAGACCTATTTTTAGTGTCTCTACATTTATACTGAAAATGGAAAGCATCACATAACAAGTATCATCTACCTTATCCCTCAAAATACATTACTTTTTTTAACACTCCCCTGCATTCCCCTACAGTATCTATAAATTATATACACTGGGGGCTGGGGGTGGTGGTGCTGTTTGGTAGATTTGGGGTTTTGTGTTTTCTTCTTCATTTTAGGTTACCACACTAAGTGCTTTTCATAGAAACACCAGCTACCATTTGTTCAATTATCCTTGTACAATATTCTCTTTCTATAAAATCTCACAGAGGCATTTTATGCTTTCCCTGGTTGTTTGGAGACTTCTTGTATGTGATTTTTCTTAAAGGTCTGTTTTGCTTAGGTATAACCTATAGTTTCTTCTACTACTTACTTATGGAAAAGAACTACAGGCTAACTGTGAACTATGTGCAGAATACTTCTTGGTCAGTATGCATCTGACTAGCACAGCTACTACACATTATTTCTGGCTTTTAAACACACACAGTAAAGGTCTGCCTCCTTAACAGACAAAAATTATCAAACTTCTTACTCAGCTGTATTTCCAGATCTCTCCTTCTTCCTTGAAATCTGCAAAGCTGTTTCTCAAGTCCCTTCAGCCTATAATGCTCAGTAGCTGTCTTTCACAGACCAGGATATTTTCCCCCTGCAAACCACCAATTTACACATCACACAGGAAAGCTTTCCAGACAGAGGCAGAAACACAAAACTCTTTTCCATTGCCTATTCGAGTCACTGATCCACCACTGGCTGTTGCAGAATAGAATGAGAGCCATGCACAAGTTTGCGGGTCTTGCTTCCCAGGCTCCTGGCAGTATGCATTTAAAGTACAAGCTATCCAGCAACCTGATAAAAATATCAACACCAATACAACCTCCAAAATGACAGCTAGGTGACCCCCCACAAAATACAAGCTTTACTCATCTTTGTAACTCCATGATTTCAGCTAGGATGTTTGCCAAGAATGGGAGAGGCTGACTAGAACACCAATGGTTGATGCTTCCCTCTATAAACACCAAACTCCTTCCTGACAACTGTGCAAGTTAACATATTTAGAACATATTATCAAAATACTATATCAATACCAATTGCTCTCTGAAGGATTCCAGAAAAAGTCTAGAATGTACAACTGCTGTCAACAGTTAATTTTTTTCATTTGTATATGAAGAAGATGCATAAGAATGGACCCTGTTGCCATCCCGAATGAATGACATAGTGGTTAACTGGAGACAAGAACCAAGAGAAAAAAGGAAAACATGGCAGTTTTTTTCCCAACCAAGAGAAAAAAGGAAAACATTGGCGCAGATGTACTTGCACAGAGCAGTGTACTTTTAATGCAGGTTGTGAGCATAAACTAGCAGGAATGCCCTTCCAAGTGAAGATACTGCTATTCCAGCAGTAATACACTGGAAGAAGATATAGGGAAAAAAAAAAAAATCAACTAGACCAAAACCCCACATGACAGTAAAGACAGTTCTTACAAGAAATAGATGTGTTCTGGTCACAAGGCAACAACTTCTCATTTTAAGCTTCAAAATTCTAATTAAGGCTCTAAAATATGCAGCAGAACAGAGGTATTTAAAAGCTATCCTGTGTCCTAAAGATATGTTGAAGTCTTTCAAGACTAACTTTTAAAAGGTAGTGAAAATCAGTGTTCAAACTTTCCAAGTATTAAAGCCTTTAACTGAACACACATTTCAGGATAAAGTCAAAATCACCTAAAAGAAATACCATTTTAAACTTCCAAGACAAAACCCAAGTATTTGATACTCACTGTCCATGAACATTTTTCTGACCCAGATACAATCCACCCTGTTTTCTAGAGAAGTGTTTTTACATATACCCTGCCAACAATCCCCTTGCTCAAAAGAGATTGAATCTCATCAGCACTGCCATTCTGCACAGCCAAGATCTGATTACATTTGAAACAATAAAATATCTCAACACACACAACTTTCCTTAAATTAGCCCCATAAATTCTACAAAAATAGCACCTTGCATATCAAATGCTGAAGGCAACCTGGAAAACAGTTTATGGGGCCGACCAAACCTTACTGTTACCAAACCAAGTTTTAAATCTTTGCAAAAGTAGATGAGATCTTAACCACACCGAAAGCCTGCTAGTTAAAGCCCAAGCTCAGTAAAGCAAGCAAAGGCAGGAAACGGCAGCCGCAATTTTCAGAGGTTTTTTTTTTAATAAATATACTTCTTGGTTTTTACTATCATGAAACCTCCATTTATCCTCTTTGCTTAAAAGTTAAGTGTTTCAAAAGAACAATTGCAACCAGAAAATAAATTTTATGGACAATAATGACTTGTATATTGTGAAAATAAATGCCTATAGCACATGAAGACAACAGACAATATTGCAATACCAATCTCTTTGTATTCAGCATAGAAAAGAATCCAAAAAATGCTGACCTTCAGTTTCCAAAAAAGGACAACTAGTTTTCATGAAAAATAGAAGGCAGCCTAACAAGAACAGCACTATCCAAAACACAAACAGGAATTTGGCTCATCCACATCTTCTCCAGTAAAATTAAATTCAGTGCAGTAACATGATAATGGTCTTCAAAATGCATTTTTAACTGTTCATGATAGTGCAGGAAGGTGTTTTCCAATGCACTCAAAGTTTCCAATACACACACACATTTCTGTACTGACTGCTAACCTAACTCATTCTAACGTATCGCGACTGTTTGTATACACAAAGGATACAAGAAGATGAAACCAGGAAATGTAAAAAAGGAGACAGAAAAACCTAAGTACGTGAGAGGTCATTTGCAGATCTGCGCAGGTAAGGACGTAGAAGAACCTCCACACCTCTGGGTTAGTTCTACTCCAAGCATTACTTGTTTCCAGAGAAACTAAGTGATTAGTTATAGCTTCATCATCCTACACATACCCGTTAAGGCAGGACGAACTGAACAGAGCTGCTACTGTCACACTGCCTGAGACCTACATCATCCTGCAGGATCCTTGCATGACAGACTAAAATGAGTACTACAAGGAGCACTAAAGAACCTTTTAAAACTAAGTTTCAGCCCTCTTCAGTTAGTGGTTTCAGAACTCCAGGCAGCACATTAAAGTACATGCTAGGTACATATCCATATCATTTTATATTACTTGTGATTTGGAGTTTTATGGAAGGGGTGTTTGACTCCTGATTTGCAGTTGAACTAGCAGACTTTATACGAGGGCTTTCTGGTTTGCTCAGCTTGGTCCTATGAAGCCACCTTTTCAGGCAGACAAATCCATGCTCCAGATTTTGACATGAAGCACTAACAGTTTTTGTAGAGTCTATTAAAAACTTTATGTTCAGATGAGGCTTTTTTCCCCCCAAGACCTTCCATCGTTTATGCAAACACAGTATGTTTACAGTAAAGTTTCCTAGACTGTAACATGGCTGAAAAGCAATACAGAAACAGCAGGGGAGGTAACTCACTGGAAAACGAGCTTCTAAATCTAATCCTTCTGACAGCTTGCTGCCTGATGCTTTCTGCAAGTGGACAATTTTAAGGATAAACTCATTCCCTACACAGATTAAGAGTTGTTGCCATGAAAGCAAACAATACAAAGCTCTAAATTAGCTGTACTTCATTAGGTGACTGAAGAAATGTTATGTTTTCCACACAGAGAGAAAGGCTTTCAGAAAGGATAATGTTAAATTAAACTCAACTGTTCTATATAAAACCAGACACAACCTGGTGAATCATCAACTACAGGAAGCTACAAGTATCAGGCTTAATTTCATCCCTGCTAAAAAGCCAAAGAACATCTATAATTCAGGTTGCAATACTTAATTCATATTTTGCTTTCTTATCTTCTAATCACCAGAAAAATGGTCATACTAGAAGGACCTCATCTTAACACCTGTTCAGAGGTCAGACTGCCACAGTCTGGAATGATGCAAGGATTTTCTCCCCAAGAATTCAAAAATTAAAAATAGATGATGCATTATCTTAATGGAATGCAACAGCACAGATTTACAAGAAAATACATGGAGATTAAAAATGACAAAGGGAGATTATTAAAGATTCTTAAAATACTGCTTGTTAAACTCAATCTAAAAAGCAGAGCTACAATTTGTTTGCCTGTTGTACAGTTTGTTTGCCTGTTGTACAGAGATACTGTATTTCTGACAATTGCTTGTTTATCAAATACTTCAATAGCGGATCATTTTATACAAACAATATAAAACAATGTAAACAGTGGCTTTAGAAAATTAAACAAAAAAAGCCTGAATTAGTAACAGCTACTAGTTAGAATATATGACCTATTATTACAAATAAATAAAAAGCAACACTTTACTACAGGCATGAAGTGGGGGAAAAAAGATCTTAATGGATCTTAGTAGAGCACACAGATAACTTCAATGAAGACTAATCAACTAAACATTCAGACTGAAGAACAAAAAATGTTGATTTGAAGATATGGAAGTACTGCCATGATTTTTAAAAGCTACTTTTTATTAAACTACCATTTAGAAAAAATCCAATAGAACTGTAAAGTCAGACTTAGCCAGAGATAGCACCAAATTAAATTCAATTCTAAATTACTATTTTACTCATGTTTTACCATTAATGTTGCTGCTCTCCAAAATAAAGCAATATGTCAGGAATAAGAAGTCCGTACTCCTTGCTTAAGGTGGCAAAGAAGCGCCCAGCTGATGAGCAGCCTCAACAGATGAGGAGCTAAATGGACAGAGCACAACATGTGCATCCTATTTCAAATAGTGCTACAAAAATCATAGCTCAGCCTTAACAGCCAATTGCACCAAATGTGAAATACGGAAAATGTGTACTCTTCTCAAAAACTTTTCTTATAGATAGACATGAGCTCTACTCAGGAGTTACATATCGCCACTTCTCAATTAGGAGCCTATCACACACAAAACCAGACAACGGACCATGCTAAATTTACAACCAACAACTGTATTTTGTTGTGTTGTAACAAAAAAAGAAAAATTCAGTAAGACTCTATAGTATTTGACATCATGTCTGATATTTTTCAAGTTCACGAAGCCACTGTATATACATAAGGTAGTACACACAACCTTTTATTTCTTCTTTCTTGCCTTAATGGTTTTTATACCCACATCGTATTGTTCTCCTGTTTAAGCCCCAATCACACAATCAGATCTCCAGGAGAAGGTTTCAATGAAGCTGTGGCATAGAAACCACTGGGATGTGTGCTTGAGGGTCCCCTCACACAAATCAGTTACATGACACAAGAGGCAGACTGTACAGCCTAGAGGGCTTGCTTTATAATCTGTGTAACACAGTGGAGCCAGGCTTGGAGGGATCTGGATGATACTTCAGACAGACCAAGCTACTGAAATAAAGTACGGAAGAAACAGAAGATTAATACCAGTGTCTAAGTCTGTGGATGACATACAGGCTGGCTATAAATTCAGTTTAACAATAAAAAACTATTTCTCTGTTTTATTTCTAACTTGAATGCACAGTCTAAAGTCAACAGAAGTGCCAAAGGGTTATCAATTTAATCTCATCTGCATAAATAATAAAATTATTGTTAACCACTCTAGTGATATATGAAAAATTTAAGAAAAAAAACTTTCTCATCTATATTAATTAAGAAGAAATAAATAGCTGAAGTATGGTTATTTCTGCCCCTCCCTTTGTCAGGATCTTTCACAGACAAAGAAATCAAGAAAGAGACTGTTCTTTTTAAAGAAAAAAAAAGTAAGCACTAAAATACAAATTAACAGAACGACAAAAGAACAACTTCGAATTACTTATACTCATTTTTAAAACAAGCAAGTTTCAATTTAACGTTATCTCTTCAAACAAATCCATTTAAACAGACATTATTACTGTACAAAATCAAGATAATTATCTCCAAAACAGAAACAATTACACTAGAAAGAGAGCGACATAATCAATTTACGTATTATTTAGACAAAACAGGTCTTTCTCTAGAAGTCTTTCAGTAAATATGTCAGTATTTTGCCACATAGGTTCAAGCCCCGCCTGTACTCATCATGTCAGAATTGCGAAGCCCAAGTTGTCCTTAGAAGCTGCCTGTAATTGGATGCCTACATGTGCTTTGTACTACCCAGCACCGGTACTTCCCTTACGCTTCCAGACGAGGTGGTGCTGACACAGCTGCACTACAATCCCAACACCCCTCCTTCGGGCCGAAGCAGGCAAACGATCCCACATTCTGGGAATCCAACAACATGAGGGTTGGACTAGATGATCTCCAGTGGTCCCTTCCAACCCTAACAACTCAGTCATTCTGTTATCCTCCGTGGCCGCTCCAGCTCTGCCACGCATGAAGGAAGCTCTCCTCCCCATCAGCTGTTTCTCCACCAGGAACGACTCGCCTAAGGCTCTCTCTCGCATATCTCCCGGACCATCCTCTCCCTCTCCAGCCCTCCTCCCGGCTCCGAAGGGCCACCAGCTCCAGACATGGCCTGGTGTCATTGTCTCTCGCTCTCCGCCACCCCCTCTTCCTCACCCGTCCCTCCTCCCTCACTGCTGCCTGTCACCTGCTCCCTCCCCGCCGGCCGTCTGCTTCCAGGTCAGCTCAGCTCAGCTCCGTGTCTGCCTATTCATCCTGCGAGCGGGGAGGAGGAGGAAGAGGAGGAGAGCTCGACGGGCGCCGCAGCGCCCTCGCCGCTGCTGTCAGCACGGGGCCGCTCCCGGCGAGGGGCGATGCTCGCCCGCAGCCCACGGCACCCTCACCTCCGGAGGGCTGTGCTGCACGACACAAACCTGTGCCACGGCTCAGCCCGCAACCCCACCTGCCCCGGCCCTTCCCTACGGGGCAGCCCCTCTGCCTCATTCCCCCATAAGCCCCACAGCCCCCCCCGCAGCACAAACACGCACGGGCAAAGCGGGCCCCGGAGCGCACCCCGACCTCTGGCCGCCCCTTCCCTTCCCGCCCGGGCTGCGCCTCACCTAGTGCCACCTCGCAGGCTTTGCGCAGCTGGGAGTGATGCGCCTTCTTCACCTCCTTGTCGGCCAGGATCTTCTCCAGGGCCCGGGTCAGAAACATGTTTTTCGTCTTCTTCCCTTCATACATGGGCGCGATCGAGCCGTGAGAGGAGGAGGAGGAGCGTGGAGCGGGGAAGTGAGAGCGGGGCACCGGCCTCTCCCGCCGGGAGCGCTGCCAGGGACCGCGGCGGGCGCGGGGGAAGGGCCCCCTCGCAGGGCGTCCCGACACCCGCTCGGCGGCTCTCTCGGGGGAGGCTGGGGTGGGCCTGGGTGGCGCCGACAGCCAACCCCCGCGGCTGAGGGAGGACGAAGCCTTCTCCTCCCTTCTCCTCCCACCCCCGATGCGTGTGTGCGCGGACGGCGCCCGTCAGTCCCCGAGCCGCCCCCGGCCCGCGCCCGCCTCCATCAGCACCGGCGACGGCGGCAGCAGCAACAACCTGCCCTCGCCATGTTGGAAGGAAGCGACGTCAGGGCCGCAGCCGGAGCGGGAGGAAGCGGCGGCCGTGTCCCGGGAGGCAGGGCGGGCGGAGGGAAGCGGGAGGGCGGGGGGCACTCGCCTTCTGCCCGCCCCGCGGCCGCGCTACAGGTGGAGCGGAGCCGCGGGAGGCAGCGAAGAGGGACGCACGGAGATGGCCGCTGCCACCTGGGAGCTGGATGAGGAGGAGGGGCAGGGCTTCCCTTCCGGGCCACCAGCGCTAGGAGGTGGAGGAGGAGACGGAGGAAGGCTCCCCAGGGATGCGCCACCTGGCTCTGAAGGGCGGGCTCCGCCAGAGCTGGGGTAAGGGGCCGCCCTGGGAGAGGAGCTGCCCTCTTTCCCCGGCCGTCGCCTTCCCTGACGAGAAAGGCCCAGGTCTCCGGCTCACGGGGAAGCGAAAGGAGAGCAGCCCCCGGCACCGAGGGATGGAGAAAGGGAGGGAGAAGCGCTTTGGGGCGTGGGAGGTGTCCGGGCTTCCCGAGGTGCTCCCTCGGCCCGTCCCCGCCCCGCCTGGTCCTGTAGCCGCCTGCCCGCACCTCCCCTCGGGCGCGGAGGAGCGCGGTACCTGCGAGTTCGCATGGTGCCCTTTCCTCTGTCGCCTGCATCCTCTCACTAAAACGCTGTCGTTCCACTAAACGCGTTTCTTCCCACTGCACGTGCACTAGGAGTATAGAGCATTGAAAAAATTAATAAAAATTGCACCTTCACTTAAAAGTGTACAGTGCCTTTTATGATTTGTTACTTTATTAAATTGTTGGAAATTTTTGTGAAATTTGGAGAGGGGGGGAGGTGTTTTGTTGTTTTTTTCTTTTTTTTTTTTGCTTGCGTTCTTTGGTCCTTTTCCCTCCCAGAGTGCAAAAGGGTCATTTCCTCATACAGAGGAAAGAGATCCAAGAAAAGCTCAGGTCGACCATGGCTAACTGGAAAACAGCAAAAACATAACACAACATTCTTTTGTATTCCGAAGTGGTGCACCAGTATTTAAAAGGAGAATTTGGTGATAACTGAAGGCAGGTCTGGTTTAGAAAATTTTTACCTGATTAAAAATTAATCTGAAAGTGAAAGAGCGGAAGTTCTAGATGTACCTTTCAGGCAGAGTGGGACAAGGCTATAGATCAGTGTGCAGGAAGCAGGGAAGGTTGTGGAAACCAGGGGCCATTTCTGTCTTCTGAGGACAGAGCCAGCACACAGGGAAGAGGTTATCCCCAGAAAGCCTTTTCAGTCTGTTCTCTCTTCCTGTGGTTCTGCTGTATCAGTCGGGAGCACAACCTTCAGAAGTTAATCCCGACACCTTCCTCATGGAGCATTCAGTGAACCTTCCCAGTCTGTTCTCTTTTCCTGTGGTCCTGCTGTTTCGGTCAGGAACAAAGCCTTCCAAAGTTAATCTTGACACCTTCCTCATGGAGCATTTGCGAGAGTCTGCCCCAGCTGTCATGCCACTGTGCTAAGGCCTTGTAAGCAGTCCGAGTACCTGTTTCCTTATCTACGATAGAGCCATTGTAGCTGCATTAGTAAAGGTACAGTGATCTCAGCCCCCCCTAGTGAAGAAGCAGCTAATACTGCCCAGTATTGCTTAACCCAGTTTCCCAAATTAGAAATTATTTGTGCCAAAATGATGTGTTGCCTTACAGGTATCTCCATCTGACTTTTTTAGGAACCCACTGGCCCGGGGAATTCTGCTTAAGCTATAGGTGAATGCAAGGCCCTACTGTTACAGCAAAACACTTGTCCTGCTGAAATTACTTTATTTGTACCAGTGGCTTTTTCTGGTTATTGGCTATTTTGCCACCCAACTGATAAACAATACAGAAAATATGAAGAGGGTGCATCTGATTTTAGCATTATGACAGCTTTGTGAGAGAGTTACAAGTCATATCACCAAACACATTGATTCCTGAAAAAAAGACCGTATTCAGATTGTGTTGGTTTATTCAAAAGACTGTGTCTTCAGCAGCAAAGTTGTAAAGGATACTTGAATTATTTCTAGTAATTTATTTTGGGAAAACCATTTGCCTGTTGGCTAAATCTTAATTTATTTTTTTTTTTAATGCATGGGTGCAAGTTCAGAAGTGCAGATGTCGAAATTACTTTGGTCTTTCAAAGCTGCATGCTAGTGACCATGTGGCAAAAATGAAGAATTTCCATGGAGTTCTTGCTGGTAGGTTTGCAAAAACCATTTGAGTCCACATTCTCTTCGCCAAGTCAGAGCTTACGAGTGTTATTTAGCAAATGGAGTTTGCTATTGATTTTCACAGTCCATTTAGCAGAAATAGACTTGCGAAATGAAGAAAAAGGGTATCTGTATGTAAAGAGCACTGAGCACTGCAGTTATCTGTTTTGTTCATATTAATGTCTATTTTCATATTCTGTACACAAGATAATTTTACATGTAAAATGTGTTTTAGTTGAGCATATAAAATTGCTGCTGAAGCATCTGGAGAAAAAGACTTGTCAAAAAGAGACTCAGTTCCATGTCTTTCATTCCTACTCTAATATGAATGCTTGTTTCAGTTTGGGTATTTTTTAATGTGGTTTGAATCCTCAAATTCTGTTCTCCATTTCAAACAACTGCTGCTCTGTTGACTCAGTTTGTAGCTTGGCACAGCTGGTAATCTACATCTACATTCTAGTCACAAGGCACACACTACCTAAACTCTGCGACAGTGTAGAGCCTGCTTCTGAAGTTGCGCAGGGAGGTCTTATTGTAAATCACCTGTCCAGTAGGTTAACGTTCAGTTTCCTTCCCAGATCTGAGTCAATAAGGATGGAAATCACAGGGGAACTATTACGTAAGCATTGGAGAGAAAAAGTCCCATGCCCTCATTTAGGGACAACATATGAATGGTGATCAGCTTGTGTGCTGGGTCTCAGTGCTTTCAATAAAGTCAGTTGTTATGACAGCTTCGTTTACTAGGTGAGCCAGCTATTAAATTAATGTTTGGTCAATTATAAAAGAAGTTATGGACTTTGAGAAAGCATTTTGAGGGAAGATTTTGTTACAGAGGCTGCAGACCATAAGGAACGTGTTTAACTCTTTGCTGATTAATTTAAAAGCTGATGGTTTATCTCTAGTGAAAGGAGAATGAGAAAACTCGTAAGAATGAAAAGGTGAAGATTTAGAATATTTCTCTTACATGGATTTCTAAGTAGAATAATTTAAGTTGGGAAAGACATTTAAGGTCATTGAACCTAACTAAACCCAGCACTGTCAAGTCCACCACTAAACCATGTCCCTAAGTGCCACATCTACATGCCTTTTAAATACCTTCAGGAGTGGTGGCTTAACGACTTCCCTGGGCAGCCTATTCCAAAGCTTGACAACCCTTTAGGTGAAGAAATTTCTATTAATATCCAATCTAAACCTCCCTTGCTGCAACTTGAGGCCATTTCCTATTGTCCTATCACTTGTTACTCGTGAGAAAAGGCTGACACCCACCTGGCTACAGCCTCCTTTCAGGTAGTTGTAGAGAGTGATAGAGGCCTACTGAGCCTCCTTTCCTCCAGGCTGAACAATCCCAGCTCTCTCAGTTGCTCCTCATGAAACTGGTGTTCCAGATGCTTCACCAGCTCTGTTGCCCTTCTCTGGACACACTGCAGCACCCCAATACCTTTCTCTCTAGGGAGGGGCCCAGAACTGAACACAGGATTCAAGGTGCGGCCTCAGCACTGCCCAGTACAGGGGGACAATCTCTGCCTGGTCCTGCTGGCCACACAATTCCTGATACAAGTCAGGATGCCATGGGCCTTCTTGGCCACCCAGGCAGATACTGGCTCGTGTTCAGCTGCTGTCAACCAGCACCCCCAGGTCCTTTTCCAATGAGCATCTTTCCAACCACGCTTCCCCACACCTGTAGCACTACATGGGATTGTTGTGACCCAGGGGCAGGACCTGGCAATTGGCCTTGTTGCTTTGTTAAACCTCACGCAGTTTGCCTTGGCCCATTGATTCAGCCTGTCCGGATCCCTCTGCAGAGCCTTCCTGCCCTCTAGGAGATCAACACTCCTGCCTAACTTGGTGTCATCTACAAAGTGATTGAGGGTGCACTCAATCCTCTTGTCCAGATTGTTGATAAAGTTATTAAACAGGACTGGCCCCAGTACAGAACCCTGAGGAACAGATTGTGCCGTACAACAGCAGTGCCTTTCAAAGAATTCCAAAATGCTTGTTGTATATAGTGATTCTAATGCCTGTATTGTCTTGGTTTCAGCATGCAGATCTTTGCTTTGCTAGTAATTTGTTTTACTAGTAAGTGTCCGACCCAAGAACTGTAATCCTCATAGCTGTAGGGATCCCTGTTTGGTTGCTGGTGAAGTCCTGAAGATGTGGAAAAGGACTGTTAATTGTTTTTTCTTCTCAAACTGCTAAGCCTGCTGGCAACATGGTGCATGAAATATTATAGTTGTCCAATCAAACCTGAGAAATGTTTGCTGTCCAACCTAAAAGAAGCATGTAGTATGTATGCCCTAAAGCACTAAATCGTCACTGCTTCCTTGGAGCCTTAACATTTAAACATACAGCAGCCCAAGAGAAAAAAGTATTTTTGAGAAACACTGCAAAAATTACTGTCTAGTACATTTTTATTTACCGGTTAACTGGAATATTCCAAAAGCCATGTATATTGTTCCATATATTTAAACGGTTTTGAGTGTCACATATTTGTTTAGTAAAAAACTGTAGAGAACTTTCCACATGAGAGGGAACAATTAGTATCTGCTTCTGCTGGCTTTATGTACCACAATTGTATGTAGTGCTTGTTTGAAAATGCTGATAAGCTAGGACTAGAAGCCTTTGCTTAAAAGTCAGATGAGCAGTAAAAGGGAATAGTAAAAGTGCAGTTTCATGCGTAGAAAAAGTTGATGATTTTCAACTGTTCTGCCTCCCAAAGGGAACTCTTTCACCTGTATGAGCTCCCATCCACTTTCTTTTCTTGGTCCAGTTGTGTAACTGTGTCATGAGTTAGTTCATCTGTGGTTCAGCCAAAAATCAGTCTTATAAGAATGTCAGTTTTCAGTGGGATCAGTGAATTGTTCAGGCTTATCTGCACGTTCAGTAAATCTTACACAAGAAAGGGAGTGGGGGTGATGAGGAGGACTGCTTCTTGTGGTGGCACTGTCTTCTTAAATCACTTTGATGAGCTTTGAAACAGCACAGTGATAATAACACAGTGATCACTTTAAGCTAGAATAAGACAGAACTACTACTAGAAGATGCAATTCTTCCTGCTCCTACCTATATGTTTCTTACTTCCTTTGTCAGTGTAAGCATTTGCATTGCTATGTTGTGAATTATATTCAGAATTTAATTAGATTGAAATTAACCTGACAAGAAGCAGACTATTTTAAATCCAGATGTATTCCATACCCTAATTCAGCAGGCAACCTCACAGATGTTTGTGTTAGCTCAGGGGAATGGACAACACACAAACAGGAAAAAGAAAATAGGTAAGAAGAGGTCAGGCTTGCTTTTTTTAAGAATTGCAACAGTATTGGTTTATGCCAACTTAAAGTATTGTTTAAACTACTGCTTTTAATATAAGTTTTCTTGATTATTTCTATGGTGCGAGAGAGCACTCAGCCCTGTCTCTGTATGTAACCCGTTATATAGGATGGATGGGTCAACAAATAGTACTAGTATATTCCTGCCACTGTATATGAACCTTTAATCATGGTGGCTCACTTGTCACCTTCTTTAGCTCCAGTATAGTACTTTGCATCTGTTCCCATCCTGTTTTCATGTACCAGATGCAGATAATCAGTGCGTGATGGATCAGAGTCCAGATGGATGTGACAGATGGGAACCTGGAACAGGAGAGAAGCTGTGATTATGTTCTCAACTGCAGGCACCTTGGTGGAGAAGTTTCCAAGATTCTTACTGAATACATAAGATTTAACAGGTCTGCTGGTGGTGCTTGGTCATGTAATATTCAGGTACAAACCAAGCATTGCTCTCTGTCCCTTTATGGATTTATAAGCATAATCTGGAATATTCAGTGTATCCATTATGCAAAGGATCACAGACTGTCAACCAAACTGCAAGAGATACACTCACCACAAATGTACTTTACTATTTTAAAGAGATTTTTTTTTGTTCAGGGCTTTTTTTTACGTAAATTTCGGAATTGAGGAGGTCAGTTAGTTGACTGAGTGAATATTCTAACAGGCTGCACTATAACCACTGTTGCACTGAATGAGGAAAAAAGCACATGTTTGTTAGCAAAGGGAATATGCACCAGTAGGTAGGTTTGTTCCAAACATTTGTACAAAAGCATATAACACCGTGGAGTGACCAGTAAGGAAAGAAACATCCATCACTGTGAGGAGGCTCTTTCAAGGTGACAAATTCATACCTTAAAGCTAAAAAGTACAGACTTTGAAATACATCAATACATATTGAAATACGTTCCTGATACTACAGTTAAGTAAGGAAACATACTCCTAGCAAAGTATGCCATTTGTCAGTTTGTGACATGTAGGAAAAATGTCAGAGAGCACTGAAGAAAAAATCCCACCTCTTGTGGTTCATGGAATAAAGTTTTGAATTATGGCTGAAAACTCTGAGAGGATAACAGAGGCTCCTGGTTGTAGCTTGAATTTGTGTGCTGGAAGTTATACCAGTGCATTTGTTGGAATATGATTCCTTTTCCTAGTTCTTTTTCTGTGGGAATACATTTTCTTCTAGCCTACCTGTAGGAGTTTTCAACTTGTTCTTTCTTCTGCATGTTGTTCCTGCTAACAGATGAATAATTCAGTTTCCAGCTTCCATGGCACATCAGCATACTGTTCCCTAATACTCTGAATGAAGAAGGAATATAAGTATCCATCTTAAAGACAGAAGAAAATGCATTTTTAAAAATTGGTCATACAGGGTTTTTAAAAAAGTTTCTTCAGTAGTTTTTCAAACTTAAGGGTCTGGTTATGGATGTACCAGCCCTAACGGTCAGAAAAGGTGATTTTCTGGGACACTCTGTTGAAGAAGAGAGGGTTTTTTGGGGAGCATAGTAATGAATAGCACATATTCACTCTGAACAAGGAACCTACTATACAGTTATTGTTGTATGTGAGACTGTGCAAATGCAAAGGTAAATCCAAGCCAGTATTATGACTCTTTTATGATGTCAAACATTTCTGTCTCTAAATGCCAAGAATATAAAGCTCTGGCACTTTCATGAGAGCCTTTGCACTGCAAGAGAAGACATTTGGAGAATGTATGGCAAAGCTAGCAGTAAGATCCACTGATTTATTGCTTCTCCCAGCCAACTCCAGAAGATAAAATTGCTAAGGGACTATTATTGGAGTCTGAGGAGAAACTATTGAAGAGGAGGAAGCCACAACGTGATTGCCCTTTTCCCTGGGAGGTGCTGTCACTGCCATTACGGATCTCCTGGATTACTCTGTGGGTGAGCCTGGTTAATTAGTTACCTCCCCAAACACCTGTAATAGGAAGGACTACTATAGTGGATAGTTTGTCCCACATTCTTAATCTCCATTGTCCGTTCAAAAAACGGGAATAATCTAACAGATGGGAAAAGTAACAACTTTGCTGAAAATGATAACTGTTGCACCTTTATATCCTAGCTTCAGTCTCCTGCTGGTCTTTGGGACTGATGTGGCATGATCAGTGTAATGCGTGCTGGGGTTGTCCTACAGATTAAGGATTAAACAGCCTAGATATTGGGTGCCTGAAGCACTAGTCTGAACCTAGTTTTTATATGCTGAATGACTCTTTCCCCCTTGATCTGAGGTGAATTCAGTGTAGCACTTTAGAACTTAGGTGTTTTCAAAGGTTTATGCAGATCTCTTTCAATAGGGTGCTAATAACAAAAGAACAGTTGAAAATGAAAATCAGCTGAGAAAAGTTGAATGGAATTCAGCTGGAGAAAAATATCCCTTTAATCTCTGGGCAGGGTAGGTCAAATGAATAACAAGGGTGGTTTCCAAGTATTTTAATATCCCTGTTGAAACACTTAGATAGAGAAGTTGTAAAAGTCATGTGAATTAAGATGTGAAACAATGAGACTGAAGCAATAACCACTTTTAAACACCATGAAAGGATCTTTGAATCTGCCTGATTGTTTCCTCCAGCAACTGCAGTGGGTTGTTCCCTGTCAAAAATGCAATAACTGATGTTTGAGCATATACTTTATAAACTGTGTGCCTAATGATATGAATGAAAGATTTTTAATATGAATAACTTGAAAGACAAAATTGAATGGGAGATATGGATACTTTTGCTCAAAAGAAAGACATTAAAGAAGCTGTGCAGTGATTCATTCTAATATGCCAGTTGGCTGTTTACTAGACATGTATTCACTCAAATATTTTTATAAGACATTTTGAAACACCTGCAACGATTTTGATTAGACTTCCAATATGTTTCTAGTTTCAAGTCAAGTGTCACAGCTGATGTGCAATCTGGATCATAAAAACTGAACTGACTGGTTCACAGCATGTACGATGGATGTTTTTTCATGACATTGAAAGCTGCTGCTGTCTGGGTTCTGATCCAGGCAGACCTGAGTGTTAAGTTTTGATATCTGGAGGTTTGTATTGTGTGCTGTTTCTTTGTTTTATGATTTTAAGTCTTCCCATACAGAAGTAGGGACAGTGGCTATCAGAAAATTTTACTGTACCACTGGTACTATTGAAGTTCAATTTATAATTGGTTGTAGCTAAGAAAGTCAAACAAACATTTTTGGGCTGGTACAAATCTCATTTATCATAGTTCGTGAGACAGGCAGGAGATAATTCTACAGGGTCCTTGTAAAAGATACATAACAATATAAATCAACACTAACAATAATCTTTATGGTGTTTTATGTGTACCTGGACCAAACTTACTTCCTTGGCTAGCTCTGGGACTAGATACATTTTGCAATAAAAGCTTACCTATATTTATGTAGTAGCAGGTTACAGCAGTGGAACTTGAAGTGGTCTACTTGGTCTACATGGGATGGGGGTCACGCCTCTGGATTGCTGCAGGTGTCATCCTTAAAATGCTCACCTGACAAACCACTTCTATTCATTAGTTTCTTCTTCCTTAACTTTTCCTGGTTTAAACTCTTGTCAGCATATTGCTTCTCCTTTGCTCACCGTACTAGAACAGAAACAATATATTCTTGTGCACAAGGATATAATAACAAGAATACTAATGTGCACAAATGTCATGGACACAGATCTAAGAAGGATGAAATATGGTGCAGTTTTTCAAAATGAAGCATGCTGGCAGTGAGCTCTCTCACATGCCTGAGGTCAGTACAGGTGTGGATACTTAGAAACCAGAATATTTAGCATGGGCACTGGAATTTCTATTTTGGTGCAGCAGTATATTTGACACCTTCAAGATAGTTTCCTTAATCCTAAGGCCTTATAGTTCATGGAGAAATATGTAAAGAAGGGTATGCAATCATGCAGCACTTTATAATAGCAATTAGAGGCATTCATGTCACATAATATGAGACCCTATCAGAGTTTTCCCCAAGTGTGTGGAGGTTTAAGCTCACATTTTCACTTTTTACTGTAGCGCTGTATCAAAGGAAGAAGATTAAAATGCAAATTGGCTTTAAATTCACAGTGTACTGTATAAGAATGAGGTTGTGTCCTTTGAAATAGGTGTGAGCCCTCTATGGAAGCAGACTTCTCTGGTTTAGAAATCCAAGAGATAACAGCAGTGTTTTATAGGCAAGCTTTGCATATTTGTGCACATTTGGTAAATGTGGTCACTCTGTGAAGTATAGTATTAGAACAGTCTGGTGCATTTGCAAACCTAAATTTTATTGCAATAATTTCAAAATCACTAATAAAAAAACAAATCACAGAACACAAAAATCTGTAGTCACTAGTTCTGCACAAAAATTCTGAGGTTGTGTTTACTGCATCATTTACTAGAAAGTATTTATTTCACACATACAATTCTGATAAATGTTTTACCATGAACCTGTGACTGCATTTTATTTTTCTTGCTCATAAAAAAACTCAGAGTGAGTTTTCTTTCTAATGTAGGTATTGACTTTTACAAGAAAAAGATTGGTTTTGCAGTGGGAAGCTGAAGAGGTTGTAGCTTATTTTGAATATTTGTTTACTAGTCTCCATTACTGATAATTTGCATCAAACATGGAGTTTTCATACATTCTTATAAAAGTAAGATAACATTTTCACTTTAAACTCAGTAGCCTTTAAATATCAGAAGCAAGAAAAAGAGATAATTAACAGAGGAGACTGACTGTTTACAGAGACATCTACTATGGATTCAGCAGGCAGCTGACAGCCAGGCAGCTGCCGGGGTAAAGTCCACAAGGTCTAAAAAACCCTGGAATTTGCTATTTTCAGTGACAGATTTGGAACTGCCCTATGATTCAGAGAATCTGAATACTCTGCATTGCTTGATTATTTGCGTACTATGTGTCTTTGGCATTTTCTGTATTCTGTATAGTAGCATTTGTTTAACTTCTGAAAAACCTGTCCAGGAAAAAAAGAATTCACCAAGCAGCTAACTCGTTAGATTAGTTTTAGATGGCTAATTCTTATTTATGGGGGCTCTTACTTTTTTGGCTCTCTCTCCAGAAAAATAAAAGGACAAGAAAGGAAATGTGAGTGTAGAGTCACAAAAATATCAGGTGGGATTAAAAGAGACATGAGAGACAGAAAAGGAGAAGCAGTCATGGTCCACAGCACCTGAAAGATGCCAGGTTTAGCTTGTGGTGGCTGAATAAATTAGGTCTGCCTGAGTTAAAGTTATATGACAGAAATACATATAGACAGTTTGCTGATTACGTGGACATTATTTTCTATTGGACAAATATTTATAGCTAAAATAAATAGCATTTATATTTAAGAATCATAGGCTGACTCTTGCTATGCAAAAAGACTGACATCTAATGAGTAACTTGTGCAATACTGATGGCACCAAGTCTAGGGTAGACGTGACCTGTCATCCACTCTATCCTTTATTTTTCTCTACTACCTACAGAGGGAACCAAGTCAATTTAGTTTAGATAAATAGCTTTGGCACGGAAGTCAGATGAGTTAAATCCCACCTTCAGAGCAGAAAGAGCATGAAATTTTTCTTCCAGACAGGTGACAGTTGGGGCCTGCCACCCCAGAGGATGAATACAGAGAAACAGAAGGTGCATGGCAGCATTAGTAACATTGGTGCTAATCTTAGAGGTAACCTCTAAGGCCTCTTCGTTCCTTAGTATCCTGCATTACCGTGCCCCAGCAGGAGCTGCGAGGGTGCCTGTTTTTTTTTTATCCAACACGTAAGAATGGGTGGATTTACTAGGTGTTTTGGGACGACTTTACGCTGCTGTATCCCCTATCGTCTGCTCTATGCCAGACATGAGTCCTGTGCCTTTAAGCCAGATCCGAAGTAGGGGGAAGGCGGTGAGAATTCCTTCGGCGGCTGTGTTCAAAAACACAGATGACTCGCTCGCTCTCTGCCCAGCTCTCGGCTCTACAGCTGGGAAGAGAGGTGCATTCTTTTGCTTTTTAGCTGACTTCTCATTCATTAGCTGAGGCAAGAAGTTTTCCTGGGACTGTGGCTTCTTCTTCCTCTCCTCCTGGAGCTGTTCAGCTTTGCCCCGGTCAGGGACACCAGTTTTGGGACGCCCCACACTGCAGCCCGGAGGCGCCCACGCCGCACCCCAGCTCCGGAGAGACCAGAGCCACACCTACAGAAAGGACTCTGAATCTACCAGGTCTTCTCCCCAGCAAGAGGTTTTATTATCTAACAGTATTCATTTTTTCATTCTCGTGCCTGCATGGACCCTGCTCGTTAAATAAACAGTCTTTTTTTTTCACTTTCCTCCCAGAAATTCCCTTCGAACCTGCGGGGGAGGGGCTACCGAAACGTGCCTTCCGTTAGAGGACACGTTCGTCTTAGGACATTTCGTCCTCATTTGTCCCAAACTGAGAACCTACGATATCTCAGAAACCTGAAGTAAAGCTTTTGGCTGTAGGATTATTGCCAGTTTTTGACAATGTGATGTAATATACTGACTGGGCTGTTAAAGGTTTGGACCTGTCTCATGGCGGTGTATGTAATTTTCAGGGAACACCTAATGTGAAGTACAGAGAGAGTCATGATTTAAATGTGTGAGCCTTGATATGTAATGCTCTGTATAACAGATTTGCGGAGTTTAAAGATTATTTATTTCTTGTTCCTTTTTAGAACAGATATACACTATGCAAATAGACTGACTCTAGGTGCATTAAACTAATTTCCCACACTGAATGGCAAGTAAAACGATACATATCCAATAGTTTTCGCTTTCCTTGCAGCCTTGGCTTCTGTACTCTGGTGAGTCTGAGCATGAAGTGTGATTTAAATAGATACACATTGTCAAGATTTAGGGAAGCCTAAGAAAGGCTTCTGTGGAAACATTCCTGTATGATTCTCATCTCCTGGGTTGCAGTGCTGCTTTTTGCTTGGAATTTATAAGGTCTTTAATTTAATACTGTATATTGGTTTTGCTGCAACTTTATCCTATTCAGCTGTGGTATCAATCTGTTCTTGAAAAGCTGTGTACTTCTGAAAGTGCATTGAGATGCAGGAGAATTGAGAAAAATCATCATTGTGTGGCGTTATGGGTGTTTAATAAAAAGTGGCAGAAGAAATGCACTTCTACTATGCAGTGAGATCAATATTTTGATGAATTTTATGACAAGTGAGGTTTTCCGCAGAGGAAGCTAATCTTAACCCGTCTTTAGTTTCCAGTATCTTATAGGAGCTATGTGGTTCTTTTTTCACTTGTGCCTGTTCCCTTGTGGCAATACCCCCCGAATATAATGCAGACAACTTCTGTTACTTCTATATGGAATCCACTGCTCTGCTTCTTCACACAGCAGCTACCAATCTGGCTTGGCTGTGTTAGGCTTTATCCACATGTGCAGGTGGAGAGGTAAAGTGCAAACTTGCATAGAGTGGGAAACACTGGTATTGCCAGGTGAGGTAATAAGCAATACTAGATAGATACCTTTTACTTCCTTCTAATATCCACGTACACCAAAAATTATTTATGTCACAAGGTTGCTGAATATTAGTTAACGTTGTCCCCATGGGTGTATGCCAAAGGCAGGTAATTATTTTTGAGGTAAAATAAGCTTGATTATGGGCTTTGGCACCATCAGATGAACAGAGAAGTGATTCTCTTCATTTTAGTGTCCATCTTGTCTTCTCTGCTTGTTGCTTTTAGAAGTAATCCCTACAGTATCTGTTTACTTATTCAGAATGGAGTTATTTTTATACTCCTCACAGAGTGTCATTCAATCTAAAAGGATTAGTCTTTGCTTGTTTACCAAATTTTTTCTAAGTTTTGTTCTTCCACCTGTGTATTTAGTCACTGATAGATGTTCACTCTCGCAGTGTGTCATCCGACCCAGCAGCTCTGGGCTTTTTAAACATCAGCATTATTCAGCATTATTTTCTTTCATCTTTCTAATGTATTGGTGCTTTGGTGATTTTATTCCTGGTTAAAAATAAAAATGCCTTTTTATACTAGTTAGAGTAATCTCTGCTGCCCTTAGGGCATAGACTTGCTGCTTAATTTAGACTTTTCCTCTATTCCATGTTACAGACTTCTGCCCTTTGCCCTTATTTTTAGTGCTGATACCAAGTGAAAAGAGGAAACATACTCCGAATGTCCCACCTTTACTCCGTGCATTCAGAAATAGGCCATGAAGATGATACATACTGTACTTGGTATGGTTTTGGATAAAACCATTCCATTAATCATTTGTCTTCTGGGATTATTCTTTTCCCCCCTTTACATACAAACTGTTAGTTTTCAACAGACTGGAAATTGCTGAATCCTAAAGAATTTTTAAGAAACGAGCTTTTGTGTGACCTTCAACAGACACCTAAATGGGAGAGTGTTATTCTTGTGCATATTCAGGCTGTTTGGGTTGTTTAGGATTTTCATAAAGGCAAAAGAAAAACAAGACAGTGACTCCATCAGTTTCAAACAACGCTGTTTCTGATGGGTTGGGTGCCAGTGGATCTGCAGCCAGGCACACCAGCAAAGGAGCCCTTCCCTGGTGCTGTGCAGAGGAGCGTGAAATGAATGGGGACCTTCCTTTCTCTGTTAAAACTCTGACACAGACTAATGTTTTTTTGAAAAGTGCAGACCTGACAGCTGTGAAAACGTGATGTTCCTACTCTCTGCTCCAGAGGAGAGAGTTGTAGAAGAGCTGCTCAACATTCATTAGCCAGTCTGCATCAACACTGCAATCTGAGGAATATCTCGGTCTTCAGACGTGTTTGCAGCAAGGTCTCTGCTGAGACCTCTGCTGAAGTTTGCACTTATTATCTGCAGTGTTGGGAAGTGTGTATTTGACAGGTAGTGGACTGCATACACTGGCTCCCTAAACAGCCTTCAGCATGGCAGCAACTTCATGTTATTTCTACCTCAGCTTCTCGGAAGAGACTTCATTTCTCAGAAAAGAAACTTCATTAAAGTAAATACAAAAACTTCAAAAGAAAATCTTTAACATATGTAAGATAAGAGGGTTTTTTGTCTAAAATTACTATTTTAAAAATGTATTCCTGCAAATGGTTAATATATAGAAGAATTGTTCATGGGCTGAAGCAGTTCCAAAAGTCCTGGTGGAAGTTGATATGGGCTTGTAGGCCCTCCAGTGTTCTCCTTAACACTTCCAGGCTTTCCAGGCACGATCTCAGATACCCCTTTGTTCACTCTGGACGATGATATAGGACCTTCTTCATTATGCATAAGCTTTCTGGGATGCAATCCACATTGGGAGTAGGGGGCATAACACCCTCTCACAGCCTCTTCCCTAATACTCGTAATAGCAAAACCTGACCTCTGAGCTCTGTAGAGTGCAGCACACAAAAGGCTTGGCCTGAGAGGGGAGCTCATGGGTGGTGTGTCATCAGTAGTGTCAGGTGACCCACAGAGACACACTGCAGCAGAAGTGAGAACTTCTTGTGTTGCACCAGTGAAATAGTGTCAAAGGGCTTTTAGGGAACTGGCCAGACGAGCTGAACTTGCGTGTGCTTCCAGCAGGCAGAGGAGAGATGCTGAACACATGCTGCCTGCCATCAGCAGCCCTGTGGTTGCCAAGAATTGCAGCTACACCATTACATAAACCATCACACAGTACACATTGTGCAGCCAGACACAGTGCTTGTGTGTGAATGGCTCTGCGTAGGTATGTGGGGAAGTTCACACATGTTAACAGGTTCATGTTTTAAATTTAGTACCAAAAGTTAGGCTCTTTTATAGCCTGAAGTCATCACCAACAGACAGTATTCACTTCTTTTTTGAAATGGAAGGAGAAAAATGGAGATGCATGCAGCATGATAGAGCAAATTTGTTCTGTTAGAGAAGGCTCAAGTACAGAGTCTGTGCTGTCAAGGCCAAAGAGCAGCTCTGGTTCTTCTACAACACTAGCAGACATCTCACTCTTAGAAAACTGGCTGGGTCACAACAAAACAACCATAGATCTTTCCAAACCATCTCTGTGAAGGTGATAATTTATTTCAAACAGTGTAAAGCAATTTGTCTGTATAAAGAACTTAAAACGGATGAAGCTACTTTTCTTATTTTTAAGTAGCTGTTTCTAGCTCATTAGACACAGAAAAATCCTTTATACTCAGCTTTTTGCCTGCACTCCATCAATTCAGCCAATCAACAGATTTTCTCAATCTAGAAACAAAGCAAAATGAAACAAGGGAAATTAAACAGTGAGTAGATCAGCATCTCTGCTCAGCTTTCAAGGCTGCTATAACTGGGGTTTTTTCAGATATGGCATGCTGAAAACAATAAGCCACCTGAAAACTATGGCTGTGGTTTTAACAGCTGTATTATTTTCAAGGAAATTGAAAATCCTGTTTTTAAAATCCAACTTTATCAGACTCTTTCGTGTGTATATATTTTCAGGCATAATTTGATATTCTTCTCAGAACTGGGAAAAAAGTTTCATTAACTGGTTAAAAAAACAGACACTCCTCCCAGCATTGATCCATCCTGGTATGCAGAAGAATAGCCTGGCACATCATAGTCAGCAAAATCGACCAGAACACCTGCTCGCAGTCATACCACAATATTTATTTCAGAAGCTGTTATCTATTCTTTTATATGAAGTATATGCTCCTACAGGTCTGGGGGTGGTTTAAAATATTTCATTGTTATGGCTATTCTGCCACATGTCTTTTTCAAAAAGGCCAAGCAGTGCTAAAAGTGGCTGGACTTTCAGAGCAGGCAGGACTGATGGAATATATTACCCCATGTTTTTATGGCAATGGATGGATTTTCCTTGTCATAGTCAAAGTAAGCTTTCTGCATGGCTGGGGACAGTGGCAGATTTTTTTAATTAACATTTGAATCCATTATTTATGAGTACACTCCCTGATGTCTGAATCCAAGGGCAAGCCCTGCTGTGCTTGATGTGTTCTCTCACAAGAGGGCTTGAAAGGATCTCCACCTTACAAGTGGAGAGAACTGAGACTTTCTGCTTGACTGCTCCTGCCTGTCAGGCAAGGACAAGCATTCAGAGGCCAAAGATTTCCCAATTCTCAATGTCCTTGCCCCAAACATCATTTTCTAAGGAGAACCATGTGTTAGCTCACTGCTAGTTCCCAAACCTGGAGATGTTAACAGAAGACCTTATTGTTAGGGCAGGCCCTTTTGACACCAGGAGCAGCCTAAGGCTGTGAATTTGACAGGCTGCTCAACCAGTGCATCATGCTTGGGGTGACAGGCACGTTCAGCCAAGAAGAGTGAAAACCACTCTGGAGTTGTTCCACTTCCTCCGAGATAGACCCATCAACAGCATCAGTACTCCTGACTTGGTGCTGCTGACAGGGCTGGAAAATCTATTGATGCAGTCACTCAGAAGGCAGCTCCCTCCACACCCAGCTTCCCCCCTACACAGTGAAGGAGAAGGCAATTACAGCTGTTTGGACCTCAATCTTTTATCCTGAATAATTGTGAGAGTCAGGCATACATTAAGCATATAGCAAATAATCTATGTTTTCTGTGGACAGAAAACTTTAAAATTTCCAACAAATTTAAAAATTATTTTGTGTTGTGAGCATTTAAAATTGCTTTTTAAGAAGTACACCTAATGCCACAGGGTTTATACTCAAAAAGTCTTTCTGTAATTTATTTAAATTTCTGTTCTCTTACTCTGTTTTCTAAAGCAGAGTGATAGTTGTATCTCTGTGCATCTGAGATATTGTTCTGGTACTTTACCATCGCTTAAGAGCGGCTTAAAGATGGTAATATCTGGCTTGTAGGCACAGGATTCAGAAGCATGAACGCATGTGTGAGACTGAATGTGACTGCTACGAAACAGTCAACTATGGAAATGATACTGTAATTTTGGGCAACCAAAGGAAAGGTCAAAGTGCTTACAAAAGTGCTTATTACCCTACCCATGCTTCTGAATATCTTATTCTTTGATTGGTGCCATTAAAGTGAATGTAAATGTAAAAAGTGAAGGGATTGTTTTACAGAAATAAACTGGAGCAGTTGAATATTAACTTACTTTTCATAGGAAATACAAAGCTTTCTTCCCAACCTTAAGAATTAGACACAGTCTTGTCCATCAATGGCTATTTTATGCTGTCCTTGAGTAGGCAGCTCAATCTGCACGATGCTGTTTCTTACAGACAAGTGGACTGACTCTGGATATAAATGCATGTTGGCATTCAAGGTCATTTGGACTCTTCCAATTCAAATTTCGGAAAAGGTATTGCAGTTCTCAAAAAGAAACTTCATAGGCTTTTCCATAGGCTTTATATGTTATGAATGACCAATTACACTGACCTTTTTGAAGCAACGTCTGGAAAATACACAAGGAGCTTTACCCATCAGAAGTGCTCTTTCTTCAAGGTTTGAAACAAAGCTCAGTACCTTTTTTGACCTCTAAAGGGAATTTTAAAACCACTTTAGGAATGATGATTTCATGTAATTTGGGATACTTGTTTCTGGGAAGGGTGGCTTGAAGAGGCACAGAACTGTTTCCTTCCTATTAATTAATCTCAGAAGTTTGTTTATAAAAATTAAAAGTGATAAAAAACCCCAGATGTTGTTTTCCAAATTACAGAAGTGGTTATAATTATTCTATCAATAATCAATGGAAGTGTAAGTTCTGGATTTCACATAATCACTATATATGTGATTTTGACTGCCAGGTTACTAAGCAGTGTTTTGCTGTTAATGTACTTTTCATTGTGTTGAATGATAAACTGTACCTATGATCCTAAAATAAATTCACTTTTCTCAAAACCAGCTTTCAATTCTGTTGTCCTCTAGTCAATAAAAATTGCTGAAAATTACAAAGGGAAGAGAAGTAAGCAATTGTAGACATAAAAAAGAGCTGTTCTTAAGAAGTAACATTCATAAGTCACAAAAACTGTATGATTTCATATCCAAATAGCTCCTTGCCATTAGTCCTTTCCTTACGGTAAACTACTCCATCCAGAATCACTCTTCTGCTGAAAAATTACCTTACAAAGTTTTAATTCAGGAAACAGGGTTTGTTCTTTCACAGCAACTGTCTTTCCACCAGCTTTAATGACCCTGAAGCTAAAGGGCTCAGAGGCTGTATTCAGCTATGGGGCATTGAGTTACCCGGCACAGGTCTCCAAAACTCAGCTCAGAGTTCTCAGTTGCACGTCATACACAGTATTCAAGCGGAGTCCATCCATATACTAGTGTGTAGCTTTATGCATGGAAAGGGTTTGGTATCAAGTGCCTCTAAATGTCAAAGCTTCTTAGATAAATCTAAGAATACGTGCAGTTTTTCCTCTCCAAGAAGGTCAACTAGTTCTACAATGTTAGGTCCTTTTGGCAACTAAAAGGGGATATTTGCTTGTTTCAAGAGTTCAATTGCTTGTCATTACCAGTGGAGTTGTAATGGTATGAACATAAAGCTGAAATATTTCATATGCTGAACTGTTGGACTGCCAGCAGCAATCAAACTATCACATAAGAATCTGGTTTCCCCTGCTTGTACTGTAGCAATTCTGGGGTAAATTTGCCTCATGCTAATTAGACTTCCCTCATTCATTCTCTTCTTCAATCTCTTACATCCTTATAGTAGTTCAGTCTTGTCGCCTAAATTCAGAATAACTCATAACAATTGATGCTAAGCATTTATACCACTTCCAAGACCATTGTTCAGGAATCTGTGCATAGCAAAAGACAGTTATTGCTGTCTTCATAATATTTAATGGTTATGGTCATAAGCAATTGGAAATTACTATTTTGAGGGCTTCTGTCCCCTAGACTTTTAATAAACCAGAATAGAAACTTATATTACTCAAACAAGACTGAATTAAACAAATCTGAACAAACCTTCAGAAAACTTGTGTAAAATTATCACATTTATTAACAGAACGTTAGACAAATAGAATGCAGTTCTGTCATCTTTGCTCACTGATTGCCTTTTGCAGTCCAGAAAACAATGATATTCTTCATTAAATACAGTGCTTCCCTTACAAGACTTATAAAGATTGCCCATTTGCTAAGTTCAAGTGCTTATTTAGAGAGGATGTAGGTTTTTTAAAATTCCACATCCTTAGTGTCAGGAATGTTTTTCAGATACGTAAAACTGTTACATCCTTGAAGTAAAGTTTTAACACTTAAGTGAAATATGAAGAATACTTCAAAAGTCTTTGACAATTTTATTAACCATTATGTTTTAGTTAACATGTAGTGGCATAAGATTAAATTCAAAATTCATGAAGTAAAATATATGCTTCTGCAGATATAATAAGATTTTAAAAATAGTATTTTAAAAGTACTAAAAATCCCTCAGCTTGTTGTTATCTTCTCTGTGCTTTCATTACTCGTTCAAACATGGTGCTTATTAACTTCATTTCAGCTGTAAGGCTTCTACCTTCACCTCTGGCTCACTTAATAATCTATTAAAAATTCATTAAGTCCTTTAAAACATGCAAAAAAATACAACTTCCAAGAAGAAGAGCCACATAGCCAAAGAGCTAAAGAACTCACTGCAAGAATACCGATAAATAAAACATCAGTTAATTAAGGCTAAATCCTTGGCTGGTGGAAATGGGCAATCACTGACTACAGCAGAGGCCAGATGCATCAGTCGATCGCCAGCTTCAAGTTCCAAGTCATGGCAAGTTGCTTTGTCTCTCCATAAAGCAGAGTATTTCTATCAATCTATCTATCAATATCTATCTCAATAGAATTTCATTATAATTCTTACACATCACTAGGAATGTTACATTTTCAAAGACAATATGTTGATTTTGAGTCCACTCCAACTATAGACATTTGAAAGTGGATTTCTCTGATTTTCTCTGAGTTAAAAGAAACCTCGGTTCAAATTATTGCATAATATGAAAGAAAAATCACAAAAGTGCATATATGTATGTATGTACGTGTACACGCAGAAGGAAGCCACACTGCCACTTGCAGTGCAGCCAGCTACGGCTGCAAGGCATTTATTGCTGTAGATACAGGCCTGTGTTGGTTCACAGGGTATATTTACATGAATGTAAACTTTATTTCTTGGTTTGAGAGACCCCACAGGAAGTTTTCATGTTAGGAAAAGGAGTAAGGCCAGGAACTGCCTGAAAGTGGCACTTTATTTTAGGGCCGGCCTCACTGAAGTTGCAGAATTAAAGTTCTATTGCAAAAAGAAGAAACTATTTTGCACCAAACTGGTCACTAAGTGAGTATATCAACTTTATGGCCTTTAGAAGAGCAGACATTAAATGATTTTTTTCCATTTTCCAGTAAGTAAATTTGGCAGAAACAAAACCATATTTCCCATTAGCTTCTAGAATTCTGAAGTGGCCAAACTTAGAATGGCAACTGAACACGCTGAAAGGCATCAGCACTAGGAGTAAAACGCTCACTTCCAGCTCCTAAAAACCCATCTCAGTGACATTTCTTCAGCAAGTGAAGAGTTATATTTTTGACTGCAAGCATGGTCTCTGTGCAGGTTGGTTTGATCAGCGTCTCGGGAAGTAAAAATCCAAAATGGCCAGTGTCACGCAGCTCGAATGCAAATGCATACGGGATGCCATTTTTGTAGGCCCAGTCCATAGAGCTTCCAGAACTCACATCTGAAAGAGGCAATTCAGAGAAAGTATTAAAAAATGTTAAATGCAGGTTGTGCTGAAATCACCAGAGGGTTCTTGTGGCTTTTTGTCTCTGCGACTCGGTGAGTATACTTGCAACTCCAGCTGCCCTGATCCTGAACACCCTCCAGAAAATAGCATGAGAACCCCACACCTGGTGAGATTGTGCTGAAATCAGCACAATATGGATTATTCACTTCATTTTCATAGGAAAAAATATTGTAACTGTTTTGTGTAAAGCAAAACTTTAATAAAAGAGAATGTCTAGAATAAATCCTCAAATGGTTCTTGTCCCCATGTGAGTGCAGACTAAAGCTTTCCTTCCACAAAGATCACTCACCTGAACTGGAGAGCTCTTCATGCTCCTAGGTTTAAATTGGGTGTTTTAGGCAATTCATTTGCAGTGAGAAGGGAGAAAGTTGATAAAGTAATCTACCATCTTCTTTTTAAAGTACTTTTAAAATTCTTTTCATTTGTCTTACTTTCTCACCATTTCCTCACAGCATGAGAGCGTTTGCATAGGTGGTATCTAATATTAACAAACCTTCTTGAGGAAGTGGGCTGCTTATGCTTTCATTATCTCCGTATGTTGATTACCCAAGATGCATTTTTTTATACAGATACATCTCTCATGTGGCCTGCTGTATTCTGTGCAATTCTGGCATTAATTCACACTGCTTTTCTTTCGACATAGTGACTGACTGCAGTGTAATGAGCACAAGATGATGACTATGCTGTGAGATGGAGGCCCATGATAAGTGGAACTGCAGCTGAAACATGGCAATGGCAGAGGAGATGCAGAAGGTTACTTGTCAAAAGTCTTTAGCTTTTCACTTTTTCAATGTCTGTTATCATTAGCCGCAGCATTCAGGTCTCAAGGTTTCAGTAAAGATAAAAAAGTGTCTTGTTAAAACCTGTTGAACTTCTTTTTCTCTTACCTGTCTACAGAGAGCTTGCCTGACAAATGCTGTTACAACTTAGTAGAGCATTTGCAGTATCTGATAAAGATACTTAAGATCTTAGTTTTTATTTTTTAAAAACCCTTGGTTTTATATGGTGTGAATATGTTCTTTTCTGGCTTTTGACTCTCAAATGCATTGCAATTTAATCTCTTATATTGCATCAGTTGAGTTAATCTTACTGCAATCAACTGACTGAATCAGTTGCAAAACTTTCTTCTGCCTTCCTCACAACCAAAACTGGAACAAAGTTCATTTTAAATAGTGTTTATGTTCTTTGGTATAATAAGGGTGGTCTCCTTCTTACTGTAAGAAGGTCAAAGTCACAAACCTGCAGAGGGAAACTTACACAAAGTGCTGGATGCAGGCCCATATCTGTATCTTACACCATAGGCTGACTGAAGAGCGTTAACAGCATTATAGGCTGCCGATTCCTGGGGAGGAGAAAAAACCAAATACATAAATTAGACTTTGAATTAAATCCTGTATTGTGATTGGAACCTGAGACAATGGATCATTGACTTACAGTGCAATGCTGTGTTCCACGAGTCCATGGCAGCTAAATTAAAATAATTGTAAAGGATAAATGCATTATTTATTTTTAATGACAGCAATTCCCTGAAAAACTTGGTTTGGTATTTTCATGGCATAAAAGAGCTCACTGCACCGTGAATGATCAGATGTTAAGTATTTGTAATTATAGGTATCTATGTCAGTTTAGCAACACGACAAATTTTGATGACACGTAAGATCATGAGATGAAATAATTTGTTTTTTATTCAGTTTATAAGCTGTGCATGCATTTTCTGAGGATGTATTTCCCAGTTCACTAAAACTTGTCTCTGCTGGGCTTGTGAAGGAGAAATGATGTCTTGTTAGCACTCACAGTGATTCAGTGAGCAGAGTGGGAAGAAGGAAGGAGGCAAGTTTCACTCCTGAATCTCTGATCCAGCAGGTAAATGTTCACTGCTGGTCCCACTCTCTTTGGGGCCTGATGATGTAGTCTTGGAGAGCTCTTTCCACTGTTACAGAAATGTGATTTCAGTACTGTACGGGGAAAAGCAGCATCTACATTGCAACAGCTTGTGCCTGAAAGGCTGTTTAGGAGGCTCATGGTTCATCCTGTGAAACTGGGTGCAGAAGGCCCGGCCCATGGAAAATTCTGACAGTCACATATGGATAGTGCATCGAAAAGCACAGAAAGCATGCACACATGCAAAAGGAAAAGGAATCTTATTACCCCAAAGAAAAGGATATTGGCAAATACTCAGTGAAGGCCAGGAAAACACAGTCATCTCCCTATAGAGAACAGCAAATTATTATATTTGGAGCTAGAAACTGCTGGACTTTGAACCACTGGTAAAGCTGCCATGGCTGTTTTAGTTATTTTACTTCCTTGAACAGAAGAGCTGTAGGTTTTGGTTTATGCAAATCTTCATGAACTCAGTCCTTACCTTATTATTCATCAGGCACTAAATGAATACACTGGGGAAGGATTATCCTATACTTGCCTTTCCATTTAAATGTTTTTCCTAACCTTCCACTTGTTTGCCCTTGTCAGGAGTCAGGATTCTGACTTAATCCTCAGTGTGACCCATGCAAGCTTTGTCTGTCCGAGTAGAGAAGCCAGAGAAAACTGCTTTAAAATGGCATCCCAAAAACAACTAATCTGCGGGTAGGAATTTGGAGAGTTTATTTTACACTCCTCTTAGCAAATGAAAGAGCACATTTTGACTCCATTGCAAAACTTTGTTAGGCACAACCAGAATTTTTGTTTGTTTAGCAGAAGGATGATGGTGCTGGAGACTGGCATTTTCAGCTTGGCCTCTTGCCACCTCCATGAGAGAGTGTGTGGAGGCAAAGACCACTGTGTTGCTGGAACTTCTGCCAGGCTGGGATGTGGTTGTCAGCCACTGTAAGGGGTAACCTCTGACTCACCCTAACACCGAAGATGAGAAGGGCCTGTCCTGTGGGAAAAGGGAGAAGTTGTCACTTGGGACTCTTTCTCCAGATGCCTTGACTTCTGAGTTGTGACACACAAGACCCACGATGGGGTTGGAGGTATTGGACCTTGTGAGGGTGGTGGGGTGGCAGTGTGAGGTCACCGTGGTGGCTGTGGCTGCAGAGGGCCTGCAAAGGGAGAGCTCCAGCTGCAACCAGGTGCAGCCAGGTTGGCTGGTGCTTGCACTGTCCCAAGTACGAGACTCCGTTGCTCAACCAAAATTTGCAAGCAGCTGTGCTTATCATCCCAGGGTCTTAGTGTGGAGCTGGGATGGCCTGACAACAGGCCTGATGCCAAGGGAACAAGAGACAGGGCTCAGCTGAGGGAGCTGAGAGGAGTGGAGAACAAAGTCCTGATAAACGCGCCATGGCAAGGAGAACATAGCCACAAACAAGAAGACTCCCTGTGCATGAAATATGCACTGTACCGCAATGAGACAACAGATAATTCTGTTGAAATCTTCTGAAGAAATAGTTTAGCAATGTCCATTTAAAATCAGCACAACAGTAATGGGTTCTGTGCAGAGGCAGCAGCTATCTGGAGGTCAGACTGGGAGCATCCCAGGCCCATGTCCACGACGTGGACGCTGTGAACTTGAAGCTCTTCGCCTTGAGGAATGCAGCTGGCTTCCACTGTTAGAGCCATGTGCCCAAGGAAAGGGACAGCTCTCAACTGCATCATACTGAGCAGGTTGGATCCTGAGTAAATCCAGGCAACCAGTCTTTGAACACCCTCAAGGAGAAAATGCCACATAAAATTACCAGATTTTTGTAAAGATGTACACAAACTCAGTCATGCTATATAAGTTCACTGCAAACACTAAGGCAAGCGACAGTACAGGAAGAAAAGGGATGAAAATCAGGTGAAATTTAAAACTCTTGAGATGGATTTATGTTTCTGCTGGCATTTTTTTCAATCTGAAGGAACACTTTCATTTTAAACATCTTAAAAGAATAGATTTCAGGAGAGTGTTAATAAGACAGTTGTGCCTAAATTAGAACAGAATATACATGTTGTAATCAGTACACAGCTCTCCAGTTTCAAAGCAGCTCTGAATAATTGAATGCTTTAATTGAAATGGTAACTGACGGCTTACTAGAATGATCCCACCCAGACAGAAACAGCCTTTCTTCTGCTCAGAATTAATTGTAGCCCACTGTTAGCACCAAAAGCTATTTATCTGCTATGCATGTGGGGTCCTACAGTTGTCCACTGTACACAGCCCATGTAGACCAACAATGCTTCTTCCATCAGTGTCAGGAAACAGAGATCTATCACTTTCCAGCTCACTGCAATTTCCAAGAGAATTGGAGGATCTGAAACCTCAGCCTAAGTCAACATTTTAGAGACTTCAAATATTAAAAACTATACGTTTATGAGCCACCACGTGATGGAGCCTTTGGCTGTAGGCAAGTGTTAAAACACACAGGTAAATAACCAACAAGTATTCCCTTAATTTTCACTATGATCCCTATAATGAGCTTTATAAATATCAGGAAATTACTTCAGTTTCTTATTTCAACCTCTCCTTTTTAACCAACCACAATGAAAAGACGTATGACTTTCAAATACTGAAAAGATATTTAGAATTGATATTTGGCTTCTGTTTGCCCACGGATATTGTTTAAAACAGTGTCTTTTTTTGTTCCTTTAGGTCTTTACTCCACTCCCTCTGATGAGAAGCCTGATTCAAGGTTTTGCAAACCTGAGGAACACCTGCTAAACATCAAAAACTGGGATCCTTTGGTCTAAAAGCAATGGATGGAAAGGCAGAGTGTGTACGAGCTGAGGGGCAGTTATGCCTGATCTCAGAATGGAATTATTCCTTAAGCAATGAGAACAATACGTAAAATATACTGGTGTGTGTGAAAACTCTCAGTTAAATCTTCCTCCTGCTTACAATGAATTTCCCATCTGTAGCATCTGCTATTGCCTTACATTACTCTGGACATTTTAGTCAGGTACCAAATAATCATATACTTGCGGAGAAGTTGCTGATTCTTCCTAACACTACATCTTCACCTTCTTTTCTGTTGTCTGTTCTTAGAAAAATATGCTTGCACCTTCTGATCTTCAAAGGAATGAGAACCTATGGTTTTAAATTCCCAGTCTATGTTTTTTGCTAACTGAATAGCCATCAATTCACTTGGGGAACCCCTTTCTCCTTGTCATTCCCCAAAAGAGTGTGAAGGTAGAATAAAAAAAAATTCATTAATTTATTCACAGTCAGTACAGGGCTAGGTGGTCAGTCTCCACTAGTCTCATATTTTTAGCTCCTCTGGCTGCTTAATTAACTTCTAATTCGCTCTGTTTCACAGGAATGGCATCAGTCAGAAGAATGCTTAGTAGCTACTGAAATTAAGTGTCTCAACAGAAATAAACCTGCAAGGAGAGTATAGTTTGTGGAGTGCTGGCTGCTCAGCCTCCTGAGAGAACAGCTGAGTGAAACTTCAGCAAAGCTCCAGGGACTGACAACATCATTTATTCTGCACAGGATAAATCTAAGGTGCAGTTAAGCTCCTTTGGAGAAAACTCGCTTAAACCAGCAAGTTAAAAGTCATTGCAACTTTCAAGGTCAAAATGGGAGATAAATGGAAAATGTAATTTTACTCAGGACTGAGGGCGAAAGAAAGAGCTTGCAACTGGTTGGTGCAATGTGGGTCTGTGAGCAGGAGCAAACAGAGAGCAAAGCTTAGCCATGTGTCCCCCGGAGAATAAGCCATGAGGGGGGTTTTTTGAACAGGAGGCTGGCTAAAACAGACCTCAGACTGCAAGCAGAGGGAATAGCTCTGCATTTGGACGAGCATGGAATACATGAAATGTACTCATCTGTGAATCAATAGGCTTACATCAAAAAATGTGTTCTTGTTAATTAATTTTTCTAGTATACAGAAGCTCCTGGTTTTATATACCTGCTTTTCTGAAAGGGTTGAAAACACTGTGTCTGACCTGAATGGTACATAGTGCAACTGAAGCTTTAATTTTGGTGAAATCGAAGAGATTTCTCCTTGAATAGATAAACATAAAAAAATTCAATTTTATTTTTTTCATAACATTGAAGATGATCTCCTTTGTGCTCCTAGTGTTTAAGCTCTGAGCATGAAGAGACAGAATTTCAGCTAGAAGCCCAAGGACCTAACTATGTAATTCCCATTACAGTTAATTAAATAAAATGATAATAACTATAATTAAAACTTAGAGATTTTTCCTATAAAGTAATTTAAAGGGACTGATGGATGAAAGGCACTATACCATTTTAATCAAATTACCACTGACTCATGGTGAGTGAAGATTATATAACCAGAAATGTGATTGCAAGCGGATCCAGAGTAAATACTCCTCAATATTAAATATGTGCAAATTATTGAAGAAACAAGTCTCCTCTCAAAACAAAATGTACCAAAAAATATAGAGGGGAGCACGTTCTCCCAAGTTTTAATGTACTTACCACACAGTTGAAGTTTGGAATGGTTGCATATTTGTAGGAGTAAGGGTACAGCAGCATCTGTGCATAGGCATGGAAGGACAAATAGGCTTTTATTTGTTTCCGGTGTTTGCGGAGAAAATGAGCGACAGCCTTTACTTCAGGCTCAGACTCGGGAAAAGGACCGCAGTAAGTGTCATCACAGGGGTGTAATGAAGCTCCTTCATCTAGAGGTTGAAAGAGAAAGCTGGTGTTGAACAATCACAGAGAAGTTCCAAGGGTCAGCTTCTGGCTCAGCCTTTTTTGGCCCATGTGCAAAAGCATGAAAAGCAATAAACAAATTGCTTTCTTGTGCCTGATGGGCATGAACTTGTGGGACCTCAGCACAGCAATCTGCTCCTTCATCTCCTAGACACACCAAGCTCCCAATTGGCCAGCTACACACAGTTCTCCCCACAGGATACATTCTTTCCAAGCAAAAAAGGAGAACCTGACTTCGTTTTATTTTCTTCTCTGGCTTTTTGTATCAGCGGCACGTTTTATGACAGCATTCCAGTATTAAAACTGTTGATGGGTCTCAGTTGGTCTATTTGAAACCAGAGAGCTATACCTCTTTTATTAGTCACTCCCAGGACAAATCTAGCCTTTTAGAGCTTTTAACATACTATCTATGACAGGCGTGGTTACACTGGTAGGTAGACAACCTCAACAGGGATTTTTTTAAAACCATGATAATAATTCCTGGCTATTACCTACTTTCACCCCTGCAAACCCCACCAAAAAAAAAAAAAAAAAAAAAAAAAAAAAAAAAAAAAAAAAAAAGTCACATGGGATGATTGCTCAGTCAGCTGAAATAGAAATCACCTCGGTTTGCATAGGGCCTAACTTTCCTTCAAGTTTGGGGCAGGAGTTCAGTTTTGAGGATATCTTTATGTCAACCTGCTCAGGTGGCAGCAAGCTGCACAAGAGTAGCCTAACTGTAATATCTCACGAGGTACTGAAAGATGAAACTTAGAAAAGGAGATGTGGTGGTGGCTCCTTTATAATTTAGCAATTCTGGATCTAAGCCATCGTCTCATTTACAGCTTAGGGCCTGAGCCTAAAAGAACAATATTTATGCAAATCTACTCTGCTCTTTTATCTGCTGTAATTTCAAAATACCACACATTCTACAGTGACGTGCAGAGTAATAATAGTTTGTTTGCAAACTTCCCTGGTGCCATTAGGGTCTTACAACAGCAGTGTTTTATTAGCTTTCCTTTGTATAGTAAGTACTGCCACCTTCAATTAATAATAAAAGAGCAGTGTGTGAGAAGGCATAATGATATCAACTAAAACAGGATTATGCAATCAACCTAATGCCAAAAAAAAAAAAAAAAAAAAAGGAAGTGGAAGAATTTCATGCTGCAGTTTCATTTGTGAGATGAAAATTGAGGCTACCATTCAATGGCCACAGGTGGAGATTTCAAAAGGTATTAGTGCTTGGATTGCAGTGGGTATGGAAGGGTTATATAGAGGGCAGATGGTCTTCTCCGTGCAGAACAGATGGCCACCAAGTCATTCAAATCCCAAGAGCACTCTGCCTCAATTTCTTTTCAGATAATATAGCTAAAGGAGAGCTATTTAACAGTCCTCAGAACCTTTGCTTTTTTTCCTTTTTATAGATACTTCATCTTTTGTAACAGTGTTGTATACTGAATCACGGCAATGGATAACACTGTTAATAAACAGCGGATTCCTACAAGCTAATGGTAAAATGACCCAATGGTAAAATATGACTCAGTTTAGTGACTTCCATTGAAGGAAAAACCCTCTAAGCTGTCCAGCCTATTATGGTGGCTGTCTAGCCTATTATGGTGAGTCATGTGCTATCCCAGCTGTAGTTAATGCTTTACCTTAAGTGAAACTGGATGGTAGTAAAAAGAGGAGGTTTCCATGGTAGCCTTGGATAATGTAAGGATATGCTCAATTTTCATACTGGAAATTCTTTTAAAGTAACTCAAGAATGAAAAAAGAATTGATACAGTGTGTATCAACTCCTGTGACATTTCTAAGTTACAGCGATGAGAAGCAAATGGAATTGTGTGAAATGTTACCATGCTGCTGTATTATTGTACCTGACACTGAGGATACAAGTATCCTCCAACATCCATCATGCGACCCAACGAACAAAGGAAATGCAAACCGGGAGTGATAAAACCAGTGCTTTGGTACAGAGGGAAGCCTAAGAGGATGAATGAGCTGGAACACGATTTTCAAATTTCCTTGCATCCACTTCTGCCAGTACGGGACACTGTCCTCAGTGAGCACTGGGTGCACTGGAAATTGGGATGTGCAGGAAATTTTAACTCCCACTGTTGCTCTCTTGGGGATTTGGATGCAAGCGCTTTAACGGGATTTGCCCTATGACTTCAATTAATTCTAAGTACCTCATTATTTGCTTTAAAATTGCTATTATTTCATTATCATTAAACCATTGTAGTTGTTGCACATATATGTGCATTGCGAGGAGCGGTTCTACCCAGAGTTCTTGCTGCCAGTATTCACACGGGTCTGTGTGCAATTTCTGTGCACTGTTTTGAGTACAAGGCACTGCAACATGAAATCTAGCAGAGATACGGCCCTTTGCTTGGTCCCTAGAGAGTCATAAAGCTTACATCAAAGTCCGACGCTACAAAGGAAGAGGAAAGCAGATGGGATGCTGTGTTATCAGCACTGACTAGCTCACTGCTGATAGCGTTTGTTGGCTTTGCTGAGGCCAGAGTCTGCCACAGCACACCTGCCTGGAAGCCCCACAGTGAAGTTCAAGCCTGTCTGAAAACTCTAAGTGCAGCTAAACTGAATAAAAAGGTTTTTACAAGCATATGCAGTTTTAAATGTTAAACACACCATGATTACACAAGCCTTAAAGTGTGATATGATCCAGATTCTTCTCTGACTCATCTAGTGTCACATATTAATGACAGCACCAGGTGACTGGTTAGGGTCATCTGAGTACCAGTCAGCCCAGCTGATGAAAGAGCTTTTAATTCTCCATCAAAATAGACCATCAGAAAGACTTTGGGGTCCAATGTGGGAAGCAGAGCGTGTGCTTGTTGGGATGACGAGCAGCCTTGAAGGAATTTTTATTTTTTAAACTTGGGGTGGGGACCCGTCTTTCATGTTCAGTGCAGGGGAGAAAGGCAACAAGTAGGAGATTTCAATACATAACGTGGGTATTGTTACAGTTTCACTAAGCCTAGAAAAAACAGTTTTTTGAATGAAAATTAAGCAAACCTTTTTAGGACTGAATAAAAAATGTTCTTTAATATAGTTGCTAGGGAGCAGCAAGATGGAGGAGGAACCCAAGAAAGATTAATTAGAACTAGAAAGGAAACGCATTGAGTGTTAATGTTGCACTGATAGGTACCTAAGATATATCTCTCAACACACTGTAAGAGAACTGATCATTCCAGTTATGCCAATGGCTATCTTCTGAACAGTAAATGGGTGTCCCCAAAATGCAGTTGTGGCTTATGCACTAAAGTATACGATGGTAACAGTGATGCACGACTGGTTCATTTTTACAGCATAAAATTGGTTATTTTTGCAGAATAAAATTGCCTTAAAGGTTGTGATAGCAGTCCTGAGCCTGTCTTCTTTAGCAGAAGGTTTCTCAACTAACACAGGCCTTCTGTAACTGCTTCTGTCTCAGTCCTCTCCTTGTAGTGGGTAGACTTGAAAACAATTTGGAGCATATTTCAAAGGTCCATACTGGATTGAATGTACGACTCTGTTTACATTCATTTTTATCCTTGCAATACTCAAAACTCTCTTGCAAGCCAGACTGTACAGTGCTCACTCCTACTGCATGCAATCAGAGTATCGTGGAAACATCTAGAGACTTCCAATGGAAGAGGGATGGGCTGAAGGCAGGGCCCTTGCACTATGCAAACACAATTTCCTGTCTTTACAGGCTTGTAATATAAATAAGGAAGGTGGGCTAATGCTGGATGAGAGCACAGATGCACAGAGAGCTGAAGGAAGTTCCTTAAGACAGGAGAGCAGGTCAGCAGCTATATACTGCCGTATTTCAGTGTTCTTACTTTCTTACACCAGAACTTTTAGGGGCTGCTTACCCTCATGTGAGTTGCACTATCTTTCAGTAAGATTTAGTAAAATACCATTTGTTCTTTGGTGGACCCATTCCAAATTTTCTGGTAGTTATTTCATTACTGCTGCTTTCTCTATACAAAATTGAGGCCAATTTTTATGAAGTACTTACAGAAGTGCTGGGAGTTTAAAATTGTATCTCCATGCATTAAGAAGCACCTTCTTTCTTTATTAAATCACTAATAATAATGGCCTTAAGGACACTGAGTGCAACCAAGTAAGTTTGACATTTACAAAGTTAAAATAATTTCGGAGAAATGGTGAATTGAATAAAATGAAGCTTGAAATATTTCCTAAAGCTGCAGTTAGGTAAATCTTGAAAAGTCATCGTTCACTCTCAATGCTATGCTTCAAATTATTTATGTGATTGCCAAAATACAGAATAGCTGTATGTGTGATTTTTAAAAGTTTGCCACATTTGCCATGACAACTTTTTACTTATGGTAAGGTCTGTTTCTCCAAAGTTGAGGACTTTTGTTTTTTTTAGAAGTTAGTAGGAAGATTTGAGCCTTGGCTTATGGCTTCATGGGAAAAAAAAATCTTCAACTTTAACTATGGAAAAGAGAACACTCCACAACAGATGTGACCTAACCTACTTGGATAATTACCTCTGTTGGATAATTAAATACAGAGTAATCTGAACTGGGGGACAGAAGTATCTCCACACTTACCGCACCATTTCACTTTCCAGTTGCGATTAGCATCAACACCATGACAGTGAAACCTCATGTTCTTTGATCTTGTTTTTCTCCAAAATCGATCCTGGCATAAGTTACAAAATATTTAAATTGCAATATTCCTCTATTTTGGCAAAAATCTATTTGTACACATAACATTTCAACCCTGGTAAACATATTCAGTATACTGTTTTAAGTGGAGTAATTTACCTCCATTTTGCAAGGCACAAAGTGATGGACTAGATCTATACAGTCGCCTTTGAATAATGTAATGTAATTTCTATCTTTCCTGTCTCAATAATTTTTTGAGTAATACTACTGACATTACTTACATTTGTCCAGCTGAAGTGATATCCATCCACATTAAATACAGGCATGATATAGAAGTACAGCTGAGTTAGCATCTTTCTCATGTCAGGGTCAGTCTGGTATGTCTGAAGAGCCTAAAGCAGAAAAGCCAAAGAAAATAGTTTCCATTAAAAAATAATTTCCCAGTTAAGTATTGTGATGGACTAAGACAGTCACAAGGCGTTTGGCAGAACAGAGGTCTGTTCTCATGGCAGCACAGACACCCTTTTAGCTGTGCCTGAAAGTCTGACATCTTCCTGCAAATGTGATTCAGACAGCGCATGAACATGTGAAAAAGGTGTTCCAAAGACCTTATTCTCTGCTTCTCAGTGGTTTTCAGTGCTCAAGAAAATACAACTCATACTACAGAGAAGCAAATGCATACAAAGTTTTTCTTGAAGTAAGAGCTGAAAGTCGGTGGAACAGATTCTTAGTTGAAGAAATGAGTTTAGCTCCTGTGAGACAATGGAGTCCTGTTGTTTCCACCAGGTGATTTTATAAGGTCTTGAAGAATTTAAGGCTCACATTAACAACACAGCTTTTCTTGTATTCAAAGTAGTTTACTGTATGCACAATTATCAATACAGGCAGTTTATTCCTTTACAATTTAGACACCTCTCTATTGTTGGAGGACCTTTAGTATAAAGGTTAGTAGAGGAAGTCTAGGTAAGGAAAGTTTTTGGTTTTTATCCATTCTGCATCTTAGAAAAATGCAGCAAAACCATAGGCTCCAGCAGTTCTATTTGCTTGTGCCAGAGATGCTCCTTTACCAGTTCCAGGAAGCTTATATTCCACATGCTCTTGCAAATACTGTCCCTTGTCATAGCTGGGCAACAAATTTGCATCCTTTGAAGTTTAAGTCTTGATTCTGTAAGGTGAGCTTCATGTGGCAGGTGGAAAGCATATCACACTGACGCTGGGCTCAGAGGGATGCTTGAGCCTGGCTCCTCTCCTCCTGCTACTGTGATTACAGCCTTCTGCTCTGCAGTATTTCTGGCCCTTCAGATCTGAAGGGTAGCATGTGTTTGGGGAGCAAAGGGAAACATTTGCTCTGAAATAAACTAAGCTAAATGCTTTTCAATTGACAAATGCTTGGGAGCAGTGTGAAGTACAGGAATTCAATACTTCTGGGCTCCTAACTACGCAGCTGTTTGAATTACTGAAGCTGCCATGGGAGCTGATGGATGCTTTGTGTGGAATACCTGTTAGAAATAACCATGTATCTGGGCATGTCTGGGGCTGAAATTTACTCATGGAAGAGTATGACATTTTTATTTCTTTACTGAGGGGATTAGTGAGACTTCTAAATACTTCTTCTGTGTGGTTCATTAACCGTCCCTCTGTCGTGCAGCACTTTCTCCTTACCCAGCTTCATCTCACCCTCCCAGAAGTGCTCTGCACGTGCAAGTCCTTCAGGCTCGCTATCAGATCCAAAGCAGCACATTATCCCTGTGAAAAGCCAAGTCACCCAGTGCTACTCCACACCGAGCTCTTCTGTTTCGGCCAGGCAAGAGGAGGGGAAAGTGAGAAATAGAAGGCAAATGGGCAAAGCACAGAATGAAATGAGACTTAGGCAGCAGCTGGGACAGGGTGGTGTGCAGCACAGAACGCTGGGATGAGATCCTGAAAGAGGCATTCGGAGGGGAGAAGGAAATGACAGTTGTGCTTTTGAGGGGAAGCTTGATGGACTTCCTGGGAGAAAGTCCCTGGCCAATGAAGAGGTCATGGGTTCCCTGGCCCATGTGCGAGAAAATCCACAAAAATCCTCAGCTGGTATTGCATTTAAATTTGATTTGTTTGTATTAAAAAACCATATCAAGTCTTCAAATAGATTTGGATAAAAATATTGATGTTCAGGGAACTGCAAAAAAAAAAATTTTGTCAAAACATTGATTTGTCAAATCAATGGTTGCTCAAAAACAATGACCATGAAAATAAGGACTCTTGTCATTGCTATTTCACATGCAGAGAACACATATTGACGTAAATAGGGCTACTATGTGCATTAGGCTGGCCCTGTACTTAAATCTGCACAGGATTAAGAGCCTATCTGGTAAGTATTGATGTTAAATTGTTAAAACTGTTCTTATGATTAGAAAGAGAACCAACCCAGGCTCCGAAATGTGAATCAAGGAAAATGAACATTTTTATCATGCTTATTTCAGGGAGAAGTAGTTTAGCTGGGGAGGAAATAAGGCACCACACACCACTTCCTTGACTTTTTACTGCATTTCTCTTTTTAGACAGTATTAGCAAATTAAGCTCAGGTTGTGTCCCCATGGTGGGTATTTACATATCAGTGATGATGAGATTGGCATATGCGTTTGTATCCCTATTTTGTATGCCATTCTTTTGCTGTCAGTTACATCTGTAATTATGCATTTTGTTACTATGGCTATATACTATGTTTTAAACTGCAATGCTGTAAGACTGAACTCTTTAAAACACTTTAAAAATCATCTTTTCAAAATAACTAGGGATAATGAATTAATTTAAGGTAATACACTGCTTAAAATTGCATGAATGAATTGCGTATTTTTCAGTACCTTTCCAAATTTGCAAAAAGTGGCATAATGAAAATATTTGAATTAAGACTATTTAATATACAATATATTTTAAATCCTGTAAAAAATATACCTTCCTTGCTAGGTGAAAGCACCCCCATTTAAAAACCTAAACAAAATATAGGCAGCAAGATGCCAAGGTTTTATAGTGACTCTACATTATTTTAATGCCTGTTGTCATTGACAAAATACTAGAAGAGACTTTAGAAAGCATTATAGTCCCCAGTAATAATCCTCAACATCGAAAGTCTTAACATTGGTTTAGAGCCAAACACGTCATTCAATTCTGTTCTTTAAAGAATATATGGGTTTTTTTTAATAACTTGGTCACCCTTTGAGAGTAGTATTTCGTTAAAAATATAGTGGATCTAGGGTGGCTTTCTTCTTGGAAAGCAAGTAGATAGTGTGAGATCATATTCACTCTTTCTGCTGAAAATACTTTGTCTTTTGTCCTGCTTTTATCTGGCAATTTTATTTGATGTGTGTAATCAGGAAACACAGACTGTATAACCTTTGGAAACGAGCCTTACAGGTGCCAAGGTGTGTCCTTGCTGGAGCAAAGCCCACAACTCGCCTTTTGTGACTTGACTCCTGAATTTTCCCAACAATGATCATGCGAACCACCTCCCCCACCCGCTCCGGCAGTGCTGAAACGTTTTCTCTCTGCTGTGACACGAGCGAGGCAAACGTAAACCACGAGTGAATTAACTGCATTGTAGTTTGCTGAGAGCTCTCAGAATATGGGTTGATTCTGCTTCCCCGTCATGCAATCAATAGCAGCTTTGCTGCTGAATGTGCACTGAGCCAGACCGGCCCAATAAATGCTGAATCGTGTTATTAGTGAGTGAACAGATGATAGAGGAGCACTGCCAACACCGTGCAAGCAATCTGCCGGGGGGATGGGGAGAGGACCAATGATTAATAGGAGGGGGCTCGATCATCTGGATCAGCTGAGTGATGGTTGTTGATAGAGCTGTACCAGCTTAGGCTGGCTGAGGATCTGGTCCATAGGAAATTTAATTTAGGGGATGAAGTAAACAAAACAGCTATATTGTAAACTGCCAAGGCAATAAAAGGCAAGAGTGTAAAATGGATTTAGGATGCAGTTAGGCTTTTTATAAAATCAGGGGATTGACTGAGAAGGACACAGCAAGGAGACAGGGATGGCAGAAATTCTGAAATCCCAGTAGAGCTTAATAAGGATTTGCTATCTCACAATTAATTATTATTACATTTAAGGTAACAATCAGCTTTTTCTGTTTCTGATTCTGAATTAAACAATCATACTGAATTAAACAGTTACTATTTCAGCACAAAGAATAGATTCCCTTTACTGTTCCGCCAGAAATCGCAAAAAACTGCTTTCGGCAAAACAGGATTAACTCTTCCATGCCATTATTGAGATATCAGTTAAAACATCCTTTCTGTCAGTAACACACAGTATTTTACTTTTATCTGTATGTGTTACACTTTAGCAGGCTGACACTATGATCTGCCATTCAGGCCTTCATTGCCCCTTCATCAGTTTGGCAAGTTAGTAATTAGCTCTGTCCCTGCTCTTGGAAGCAGTACAGCTTTTTATCTCTGTTTGTCCTTTTACTGCTAGTGTCCTGCTTTGGCATTCAAATCACAGGCAGAGTGGTAAGCCCATTATAAAGGCTAAGATACAACTGAGTATTTAAAAACAAATGGCTTAAAACAAAAGGTCAAGCTTTCAAGGCTGGAGCTTGAACTATGTCTGATTTATCTTTTTTTTTAATACCAAGCAAAACCTTCCTTCCTCTTTGAAGGCATTTACCACAGGAGAAACGCAGAAACAACTGAGAAAGGGCAGTGTGCTGCAACTACTCCTCAACACCCGTAAAAAGAGTCTAACAAGAAGAATCTGCAGAATCCCAAAGACTTGATTATGCAGCTCCTTAAGGATGCAAATGGAGAAGATGCTGAAGCACAGAAGAGGCAGAGGGATGATGGTGTGATTGACATGTTAGAGGAGCAAACAGCCATTCCAAGAAGCTTGGGCAAGGCTGGGACAACTCAAGCAAAGGCAGGATCTTGTGGGCAAGAAGATGCATAATTACATAGATCTTAGTAGAAATTGGAGACACAGCTTCTCGGTTCCACTCAGAGAGGTAGTACAAAAAGAAAAAAGAAAAACCTCTTAGAAGCCAAACAAGTCCAGGACTGCCTATGCAGGAAAAGAAAGGCCTGAGTTATTCTGATGCACTGTGAATGCTTTGAAAGGAGCAATACAGATTTCTTTACTAGTAATTGTATGAAATTAGTGCCCACCAACTTGGTGGAGACCCACCAAGATGTAGGCCTCTGAAAAATGTAATTATTGAATTTTACATCCTAATTGTGTTGGTCCATGGTAGTACATATCGAGGGAAACTCAAGAGAACTCTCTTGAACACAAGGCTTGATTAAATTTTTGAGACACAATTAAAAACTTACGATGCAAATAATTGCTTGTAATTCCATTTCTGGAACAACTAAATCCTGCAACATGAAGAATTTTCTTTCACAGTCCTTTTTCATGCTTAGTAGTGTTTTTGCATATCAGCAGTTTTGCTGAGGCCCTAATTACTCAGTGCCATCATACAGGAGTGTACTGCTAAAATACAGAGCAGAATTTCTTCCTTAGGGCAAGTAATGGGTTGGAACAACAATGTGAATTCTTTTCATGCCTTGAAGAAGAACATACCCAACAGCTTAAAAGCCTTCAGGGGGTCGAATCTGAATGTCCTAGTGATGAATACTTAAATAGGAATTTACAGGAGCAGGTGTCATTGAAGAATTCCTATAACAGGCACAACACAGCTGCAGTGTTACTGTTCTTTTATCAAGATCTACTCACATTGTGAAAAATTAATAGCTGCAAGATGAAAGCACTTTTTACCTTCTTAAGGTCATGGGTAGGCAGGAAGACGCAGATGAGTGATGCACACAAAAATTAATGCAGTACTAACTTCCTTTTGGGAAAGGAAAACTGAAAACAATTTTAACTGGGTTTTTTAAATTTGCTATCGTGAAGGTGTAACAGCAAAGGAAAGAACCTTCCCTAAACTGTCTTATTGTTGAATAAAACCTGGGAAACTCCACCACAGATCGAAAGAGAGAGAGATACTTCACAGTACAAAAATGGCTTGCCACAGCTGCCTTTAAAACAATGCATCACATGCCTCGTTGTGGTGATACCATGGTACTGCACTCCATCTTTTTGGCATTGGCTTAGATTTTATCCATTTAAAAAAAAAAAAAAAAAAAAAGCATCACAACTGAGGCCCCAGATCAGGAAACTCTTGTTGAGAGTGTTCACTGCTACTTCATCTTCCTTCCCCTCAGAAGTGGGGCACATTTTCAGTAGCAAGCATGAGCTAGAGAGATGCAGATACTCAGAGAGAAGTGGTATATAGGATGGCTGCCAAAAAAGGGAACACATTCAGAACTGAAACAGCTGAGGAATGGAAGGGAGACGTTGAGTAGAAGCAGAAACTACTACACGTAGGTGTGAATACTGCACACGAACTTCAAATGGCAGGAACAGCATTTGCAGGATGGAAAAAAACCATGAGGATAAAACAAATTCTGCCTTGGTACCAGTGCCTCTTGCTGCTGAAAGGCTGATGAATGAAGTGCTGAGTGAAGAGGCTGGAAGAGGTGATCCCTCTGATGGGGAAAAAGCAAATAGTGTTTCAGGCAGAAGCTCCTGACAGAGAAGAATGAATTAGCTAAAGACAAGTCAGGCTGAGTGTTTCAAATGTTTCACACTGCAGGATGAAACAGATGGATTTTTTCCTCCAGATAATGAATATATAGGGAGCACTCAGAGAAGTCCATTTTTTTTTCTGAAGTTAGGGAGCTAAGAAGACAGCTGGGAAGACTAGAATCTGGTAAACAATAGAAATAAAGATCCAAGGATTTTATTGGAAGAGCTGCAGACATTCTTGGAGAGATGACTGGTCCTTCTAGGTGAAAAAAGCCCAATTTTTTTGGTGCCATCACTACTGGCACCTGTGAAGGAGGCTGCAGGAGGGTAAGATACAGCCCTGGGAGGCATCTGACTCGTAAACCAAGGGTAAACTAAAAATAGATCAACTGGAGGAAAACCCAGATAGGAATATTTCATAGAGTAAGAAGATGCAATGATTTAAAGAGCAACAAAAAGTTCATGTCAAGCCAACATCAGCTAAAGAGCTTTAGCTGAAGGGAACAGGCTTTGTAAAGAAAGAACATCCAGCTAAAGGGTGAAAAGAAAAAGCTACAGGTACAATATTTGTTTTGGCCTTGCATGCCTCTCATTCACTTTGGAATATTTCGAATTCTTTCAAAAGCTCTTCAGATTTTTGAGGACCATCAAAGATACTTTAGGAGCAGTGGCGTACCTGTATCTAGGAAAGGACTGGCAAATTCTTTCAAAAGCTCTTCAGATTTTTGAGGACCATCAAAGATACTTTAGGAGCAGTGGCATACCTGTACCTAGGAAAGGACTGGCATAAATGTCTGATTTATACGGAGAGGCAGTCAGGTTCTTGCTTTTTTTCCTCTGTGGTTCAAAACTTCCACTTGGAGAACTCCAAAAATGGAGACGGAAAGCCTATCACAGCAGGTGGAACACATTGTCTCAAAGAATAACTAAATACAGGTGTAATGAACATCCTTCGAATTAATCTCAGTCTGAAACCCTGGGCTTGGGAACACAGCATTTCAGCTGTACCTGTTCAAAAGACTTCAGTTGGTTGACAAGTGATAGATCAAGTGTATAATCTTTGAGAAACATTATTGTGTTGCTTCACATAACTGTCTTATACACCTCCAAGATCAGACTATTTCTGGAGTGGGTGAAAAAACTGGTGTCTGAATTTGGTAATTAGCCAGTATTTCAAGGCTCTGGTAGTTATGGATAACGCAGGAAAAGAAATTTTCTGAATCCTAAAGGATTATTGGTTTTGATGGAGCTCAGTAAAACCCAACAATGATCCAGAATGTGAAGCTGTTTTCCTGGCAGTGTGGGCTTCAGCACTGGAATGAATGACTGATTGCTGCTCTGACTGTCGATGCAGGATATTGCAGATGTTTTGTCCATCAGGACACGGACTGTGGAATTTTGTGCAATGAGTATAAGTGCTACACCGGCTTTCAGCAGATCTTAAAGTAAGAATACTTACAGCTTTATTGCCTTCTGCCCACATGGCCTGAACAGCACAGAAGAAGAGCCAACCCTTTTTAACACTGTCTGGGTCTCTCGCTTGGCTCTGCCTCTGAGCGCACTGTTGTCCTAACTGAGCTCTGTGTATGGGCTGCTCCTTTAGCTGGCTGCACTCAAGCACTTCATAAATATTCTTGAGGAAGAATCTGAGGTCTTGAATGCTGCAAAATTCCTGGTAAAGACTGCTCTCTGGGGCCTGGTCCACGAGCCTAATGGCTGGCTAATTGGCAGTATGCATCCCATATGCATCCCACGAGGTGACTCATAAATCAGTCTCAGGCTGAGAATAGTGGGGGCAGATGTTGCCACTTTGCTTCTTGGACAGTCTGTGTGCCTCTCTTGGCTCATTATTATGGAGTGAAAATACAGGATTCTAGCCCAGTTTCGGAATAAATCAATACCAGTATCAGCATGAAAAAAACCCCTAACAAACAACAGAATACCTCTGAGAACTGCCCTCAGCCTTTAATTTCTTTTTCTGAGGCTACATGTTTGCTCCCTAGGAGCATGATTGAAGTCTAAACACATATTCTTGAATAATTTGGGAACTCAAATAATTGGGATCACTGTTGAGGGTGGGAGAAGAAGGTGGTGGAGGCTACTGCATTTCCAAAGTGTGAGGGTATTTTCACCTTCATTTGAAGCCCTGATGAGGTCACTCCTTTAGGGAGATGCATTTGATCTTAATGGACATTTCCCTTACAGTTGACATTAGACTCTTAGGACATTTTGCCAAGAAGAACAATCAGTGCATGCTTCTTGAGGATTTTTAATTGCATTTCTTGAATTTCTAATCTTGAAATACAAATTCCTGCATCAGAAATAAAGAATAACACATCTCAAAGTCACATCTCAACTATGCTGTTTTCTGAAAATGTTGTGTGAAAGACATCTTAAGGTTATCCATCATTGAAATGGATCAAATGGCAGCATCTATTAGAGGGAAGAAAGTCAAACCAGATGTAATGGGAATCCTCATCTGCTTTCACTAAAACTGAAATAGAATCTAGTTTTGATGTTAATTTGAACACCAGCCTGTGAACCATATTTCAGATTTTTAAAGAAATGGTAAAATCCTAAATTTGAGGTCTGGATGATTTGATAGCTGAATTCTGCTTCTCCTCTATGAAAGAATAGGAGTTAAATGTTCTTACTTACCATACGTACATATACAATCATATTTTTGCAAAATGGCTATAGGTATTGTGTCTTTGTGTCTGTGAGGGCTATTTAATTTTGGATAAATACATTATATATCTGAATTTTGTTTCTAAAGCCTACTGCTTCGTACAAAGTAATTACACATAATGGAGTATCTTTCAGTTTGTAATACTTACTAACACATATTACTGTATTAGATCCCATGCAGCCTCTTTAAATTTCTAGGCTAACAAACCTTTTTTCTTTCTTTTTTTTTTTCTCCTAAATCTCTTGCTGTGGACACGAGTTCTGGGTTCATTTCTCTTTGCAGGTTGCCTTCAAAGTAGCATGTAATCAGTTCTGTTTCCTTTTACAGTTTGTCTCGCTTCCCTGCTCCACCACAGGTCTCATAATATTCCCACTATCAGAGCCCTTTTTCCATGCCTTTCCAGCTGAGTAAGGCTGGAATTTGGTGGGACTCCACTGTAACCTTACTTCTATTTCACTACAGTACAGGTGCAGGCTCTTCTCTGTGGCTCATTAGCTGGTACCTAAAACTCTGGTGCTACGTGTGCAGGGTGTCCCCTTTCTTGACTTGAAATTCAGTGCCCGTGAGGCGGGGATTGTCAGAGGCCACCAGAACAGCTAACCCTGACAGAACATCTGATTATCTTTAGCCTAGAGACTACAGACATTCAGGGGCGCCTTCCACAGAGACAAACAGTGACGTTGTTATTAACATCAGACCTATGGAACACAGAGCCAAGGCTAGAGCTCATTCTGGAGTAGATTATAAGGAAAGAAAACCAAACCAACACACAGAAAACCAAACAAATCCCACAGCTCCCCAAACCATAGTCTTTGCTCTCCTTTTGTTAGTTTCAAAATGTGATTAGGCTGCTTTTGTACTTTGAATTATATTATCATGTAATATCCTGTGCATTCTCTTTCTCTTTTAGATCTTTAACTTCTGCATCTTTTTTTTCTCTAGTTATTATTTTCTTTTTGTCTAATTATTGTAATTGCCCAAATGCAGAACAAGCCTGCACAGCAGGCAGCCTCTTGCCTTCCTATGCTCCAGCCTTACATCCTCACTTCCCAAGTCTGATCTGCTTTAGTCTGTTTTGCATTTCTAAATAGGTGGGAGCCAGCTCCAGTTTAGCTGAACAGTTCCAGATTCTTTGTTGAAAGCGGGGAGCTGCTGCCATACCTTGGCAAACCACATGAGCAGCTGCCCTCTGGCACCTCCACCCTTTGCAGGTGGTCTCCCACCTGCATTTTGCTGCATTGCTTGCAGCAAAACCACTGTCACTCAGAAGATGTCACTTCCAGAGGTGCAAGCGAGATGCTGAGGTGAGGGTTCCCAAATTGGATAGCAGTATCTGGTAAAGTTTGCAGCACCCAGTCTTGAGCTTGAATGTTAACTGACATTCATGCATAGAGGGTTTTCTTCCTAAGCTAAATTGCTTGAAAAGCTTTCTTGTACACAGAAACATGGATCTACTTAAATAAAAACGAGTGTCAGAGATCGCAGGGTGAAGTGAAAGCTTGGTAAAACATTTCAGGCTGCCTGCATGGTAAAGGAATGCATGTTTGCTGTTCCTGCTAGAAAAGAAGCCAACACCATGTAAATCCAGCATTTCTTTTTGCTTGCCTTAAATCAATGGACTTGTGTTGCTATTCCTCAGAGTCAACAAACATGCCAGGAAAAATCTGTTTCCAAGCAGACAGCCCTTTCTCAGAACTGCCCATAAGTACCAGGGAGGATGGAAAACCGGGCTGCCAGGCTGCAGAGGTGCTTAAGGGGAGAGTTTGCCAGCAAAAGAGAATTGTGGAGTTTGAAGCACAGAAAGACCTTCCGTTTTCCCAGAGCTCTTACTAAAAATTTCTAATTCATACAATGAGAAAAGTAATATCCTAAACCAAGTAATCTAATCATCTTGTCTCCTCCTTTGCCAGTCATTTTTAATATGATGATGGAGACTATGAGCATAATGTATTCTCTTCCTGATGCTTTTTGCCTTAGTGCTGGATTGAAATACTGCTCTAAGAAGGGATGGGCAGACAAGAGTGGTACATTCTTGTAGTCTGAAGGAACTCTGTGGAGACTACTTTTAATCTAGGAGAATGTTTTCACGTAATTAGAGAAGCAGCCTTACAAGCTACTCTCTGAAGATCTCAAATAACAACCAGAAGGTTTTTATATACACACCCACAGCCTATATTCTGCTACAAGGTCTACAGAGAAACCTTGTGATTTTTACCCTACTGCCACATTCTACTGCTTTATGGAAAAATCTCGGTAAGGAAGAAGTACTTAAGCAACAGGCTTCCCACCAGTGCCTTTCTGTCCCAACTTCTTTCCTTACTGCAGCATGTTCTCCTGCTAGGAAAGCTGCTCAGAAATTGCAAAGTTTGTTCATCTTTACATCAACAGGAGTCTTAATAAGAGGACACACCATCACTGCATGCTGAACTTCGGAGATAGGCTCCTGGATCTCATTTAGCCTATCCACGGTCACAGGCTCATCCGAACTGCAGTGGCCTCATTATTTCCCTATACACTGTTGTGACACTTGAGGAAAGGCCACACATGATTATATGATCATCTCAGCATTAGGGTGTTGGTGATGCAGAAGTTTACTCTCACAAAATCAGAGGAGGTATTAATATGTTGTAGAATTACACAGTGATGGGTGGGAAGACAGGTGAGAAAATTGTGTATTTATAGGAAGAAGCTTGTAAAAGCATATTGCTACCCTTATTTTGTGCAAAAATAGTATGCAAAATACTCAAAGCACCTCTGTGGGGGTATTTTTAGGCCACTTTTGACTTAATAAATCTGCCAGTTACATTGCAAGGTAGTCTGCATTGTGCAGCTAATGTCTCATATTGAACAAAAGTTTGTTGGCTAAGGAGAAATGGCAAAATCCTGTAAACATATCACCCATCTGTAATGAATCCCAAATTACAACAGTCTAAGTGCTGATACTTAAAAAAACCCCAAAACCAAACCAGAACCAGACAATTTTGAAGCAAAATTCCAATTCCATTTGATTTCACCTCTCATTTGAAAACTGCAAATGGATAAATATGAAGACTAAATACTAGACATCAAAAATAAAGGGAGAATAAACCCAATAAGATAGAATTAAAGAAACATTGGAATCACTTGTTTTTCAGATAATATGAAATCCATCTTTTTGGGTGAAATCCGCGTACGAAGAAGAACAGCCAGCAGATCAATCCCTGTCTCTGAGACTGGTGTCACTAGCAGAATTTTGGGGGCGGTTTGATCATGGGTTGGTTTACAAAACAGCAGTGAGATAGGGTATGCTTGTCTCAAAGGGGGAAAAGGATCTTTGATCACAAGTTGAGAGGTATCATTGAAAGAGCTTTAAACAGGATTTGAAGGCAGAAGAGGATAAAACCAGGCTCGATAGAGATAAGCTTGGGGGCAACACGTTGTTTGAGGGATGTTGTTCTAGACAGGTCCTTCAGTCTGCCATCCCAGTGGAGGCTGGGGATGAAGACCCATGCAGCAGCAAAGACAGAAGGGTTATTGATGTGTTAGAAACCACAGAAGTGCCTAAGAACAGTCATGTAGGAATTAGAACTTCTTCCCTGCGGAAGGCAGCGGGATCAACAGCCCAACTGAAGCACATCTACACCAATATACACAGGATGGGCAACAAACAGGAGCTGGAAGCTGTTGCACAGCAGAAAAACTATGATAATTGCCATCACAGAAACATGATAGATGAATTCTTGACAGATTTAGACCAACTGTTCAGAAAGGCCAAGTGCCAGATCCTGCACTTGAGTCTCAGAGACTCCGTGAAGTGTTACAGGCTGAGGGAAGAGTGGCTGATAAGAAGCCCATTGGAAAAAGACCTGGGGGTGTTGGTCAACAGCTGGTTGAACCTGAGCCAGTGCGTGCCCAGGTGGCCAAGAAGGCCAATGGCATCCTGGCCTGTATCAGCAATGGCGTGGCCAGCAGGACCAGGCAGTGATTGTCCCCCTGCACTGGTGAGGCCTCACCTCCAGTGCTGTGTTCAGTTTGGGGCCCCTCACTACAAAAAAGACATTGAGGTTCTGGAGCGAGACCAGAGAAGGGCAACGAAGCTGGTGAAGGTCTGGAGAACAAATGTGGTGAGGAGCAGCCAAGGGATTTGAGGGTCTTTAGAGAAAAGGAGGCTCAAGAGGGCCCTTACTGCTCTCTACAACTCCCTGAGAAGAGGCTGTAGCTAGGTGAGAGTCAGCGTCTTCTCTCAAGTAACAAGTGCTAGGACAAGAGGAAATGGCCTCAAGTTGGGGAGGCTTAGATTGGATACTGGGAAAAATTTCTTCACTGACAGGGTTGTCAAACATTGTAACAGTAAAATGCCCAGTAAAATGCTTGTCACCATCCCTGGAGGTATTTAAAAGATGTGTAGATGTGGCACTTGGGGTGATAACTCAGTGGTGGACTTGGCAGTGTTAGGTTAACTGTTGGACTTGATGTTCTTTATGGTCTTTTCAAACCCAAACATTTCTGTGATTCTATTTCATGATTCTGTGACTTTAGCTTCCTATTCCGATGGAATTACACAAAAGAGAAATATCTCTTTAAAACTAAGTCCTTAAAGCAAAAATACTGCTGAACTGATCTGAAGCAGTACACACTGGCACTGATTTACCTGGGACATTACCAGAATCACAGTCTTCACATTTTTAGGTCTTGTAATAAAATCCTACTTCATATCTCTGCCAGTATGTGTCTGGCATATTTTTGTCCTGTGCCTAGCTGTGTCTGGCTGTCACTAACAGCTTTGTTTATTAACTTTGTTTATTAAGCACTTAAGTATTCCACAAATAATTTTTAAAAAGAGAGGTATAATAGCTAGTTATTTTCCATATTTGTAGTGTGTTAGATGTGCTGCAGCAGAAATGCAAAGTTTATTTAACAGAAGGAACTGTATGACTGTAAATTTTAAACACTTACTTCTTTCACGAACCACTGGCAAAAGGCAGGGCCAATCCACTCTCTTGCATGAATCCCACAGTCTATCCAAACAGCTTTCTTGTAGGGCCGTGATCTTTTACCTAACTTGAAGTGAGAATATTCACAAAATACCAATAGATATCATCACAGCAGTGAAAACACAAAAATGAGAAAAAAATAGATTATGAGAGAGACTAAACCATTTTGAATTTCCTCATATAAAGGAACACAAATTTATTGTTTAAAAAGGTATGGCCAAGATCATGTTAGGCATGTATGCCAAGATAATGAGGCTGACCTATGGAAAAAACCTGTAGGAAAAGTGAGATCTGTCAGTTCCTCTTTTAGGAGGAATGATATCACATGGAGTAGGGTGAAGAACAATGACACTACATGAATAGCCTCATAAAGAATCAAAATTTCAGAACTCTTTAACAGGAGGTGAAAAGAAAATACATGGAAAGTAAGATTTTTTATATCTTGGTGACACACTCTAATTTGTGGTCCTAACCATGTGAATTGAGAGCACACAGCCCTGAAATTTTGTCAGTAGCTAAAGAAGAAGCATATGTGGCACAAGCTGAGAAGTGCTCCAGAGTCCTCTGGGACCCTCTCCAGCATAACTGCTCGCATTGTCTAAAAACAAAAAGCTTTCCAATCCCCTTAAATCCAAATCCTGCTAATTGAACTTGTCCTGTTATCTTCCTCCATGCATATCCAAGCCAGGTAAATAGGATTTGGCTATTAGTTTTCCAGCTTTCTTTTCCTTTTTTTTCATTAAAGATGACATTCAGAGAGATACTTAGATTTTAGCAACTCATCTTTAGGAAACACTGTTAAGCTGTGTCTCTGGTGTATATGCTGTAACATAAATAACAGTGTCTGTCCCTGATTCCAGATTTTAGTCTCATTAATGACTGTTTAATCTTTACCTTGAGTACATACAGCGGTCTCCCTTCATAGGATTTTCCAACAGAGAACATGTTAACAAGATCTGAGTAAGTTCTATTCAGATAATGCATCCAGTCCTCGATCTGCAAATACAGAAATAAAATCATTGCTTCAGTCTTTTAATTTCCTGGCAAGAAACGGTAATATGTATTGATCTCAGCTCTCAGTCCTCTCTAAATTTTTTTTATTTTCCTGCAGTTTTGTTTTTTTTTTTTGTCTTGTTTGTTTGTTTTTGTTTTCACACTTTAACCATTATTTGGCTCCCATAGCTCTATTGCCAGAGGCTGGATGCAGACTTCACATGGGATTTTTTTCCATTTCATTGTTGGGTATTACTGGAATGGATAAGCTGTCCATCGAAAACATGGGGACGTGGCTAATCCACCATTGCCACTAAATATTAATGGAATGAAGCAAGAGGGTCCCTGATTCTGCCTGCCAGAACACAATGGCAAACAGGTTGGCGAGCATGACTCAATGCTACCTGCAGTATTTGTTTCACGGGTACCAGAACGTTTCGTGGTGCAGCACTCTCCATGCTCAGCCTAGTGACTCTGTTCTGGTGCAGACTGAAACCGTCTATGTGAAATTACTTACCCAGCCATCATCCAGGATAATATTCCTTATACATGAGTTTGTGTGAGTTTCTAAGTATTTGTACGTCCTGTGCAAATACTTAAGCATTTGCTCACATTGCTTAATTGAGTTAGTGTGACCAATCACCCACCGAAATCTCTTTTTCCACCAAAGACCTACTTTAAGAACAAACCTCAGATGCTGTGAAAGATACATGTAAAGATAAGCCTTGAATACAAATATTAAATATATATATATGTATTTTTTCAAGGAAGTGCCTATTTTTGAAGAAAAAACACTTACAACATTTCTGAAGATGAACAGGTAATCAGAACTTGTAGAGAGAATGAAATCTTAGCCTTATTAAATACAACATTGTAGTAGATAAGAGGAACAATACGAATTTTAATGCACCTCTTCCAGGGAGTGGTACACTTCGTAGTTATACTCAGAGAGGGACCTTCGATTCCGATGGGACCTCCCTCCAGTTTGGTTTTCTATTGCTTGCTGTAGGTCTGATATGAGAATCCTAGGCAAAAAAAGATAGCAGTATTACTGAAAAAATAGTAGCACACACAAGCTAAATCAGAACAACAATCACGTTTAGAGGAAATATAGCTGAAGTTAAACCATCCTGACTTTACTTCATCTGTTACATTTTGAGAACAGAGTGCTTCAGGCTCACTTGAATATAAGCTGCCAAATAAATACTCCAGCTCCTTTGGAAAGTAACAGTGCCTTCAAAAACACAATAAGCCTGTTAAATGACTAAAACAGAATGATGTAAATAATGTAGCCAATGTGAAGAAGCACCCACTTTTATTTGTTTATGGAGCAGCATTTTCTGTCTTCTTTTATAATCCAAGTATACTATGTGATCATGGATCTTTGAAAACCGGTTTCAAACCATTTGAAAAATCTTTTTAAGCTTAGGAAAACATGGACATACTTTATCTTGGGAGTGGCATGCAATGTTACATATAGCTAGAAGTTGTAGAGGCAAAACAAAAAAATTACGAACTCGGCTGCATTATCATTCTGTCTGAAACACGAAAAAACAGCAAAGAAAAAATCAAAAGTGTGCTTTGTTGTTTACATTATCTAGTCTGCTGTAGTTGTTTGCCAGTTTTGTTAAAATAACTCAGGAAAAATATGAAAAACACTAAGTGAAAATTAAGTATACTTGCATTAAAAAAAAGTGAGAGGTTCTCTGCATTATGAGCAAAATACAGAGAGGGTTGCGTAAGCTGAAAACTTTCCAATTTTATGGCAAAAAATTATAATGATATGAATATAAAATTATAATATAGAAAACATCTAAAAATAACTATAACGAAGAAGTTGAGGCATCCGTCCATCCCATCAGACAGTAGCAGGAGCAGGGAATATTGTCACGGATATCTGTAACATTACTGTAAAACTGAGAGTCATCCTTGTGTGCTCCCTTCTCCTAAAGCATGGCAATGTGCAATCACCATGCCAGTAATTCACCATTCCCGTAAAATGACAGTCACATTCAACCTTTTACATTTTTCTAGGCATTAGCTGCCGTGATTGGAAAAAGATGGAAAGAAATGGCATTTACTCTCCTTGTAACTCAGCTGTGCAGCAGATGCCTCAAAGGTAATAGGTCTATCTACATATAAAATCAAAGTAAAGGTTATTCTCATCTTTCAATGCATTACTGAAGTAGTTGTATAATTAGGAATTACATTGTTCTACATCAGCAACATTCATCAAGCAAACTAAAGGATTATAGTCTTGACTTGCAAGGTGCTATATATACTGTAAGACCAGTACTGTGAAGCTGATAAAAGGAGTGATTTTATTCAAGTCATTAGGGCATCTAATACTTCAAAAAAATACTGGATTGCTTTGCAGAATTCTGGTTAGTGTAAGCACCTATCAGGATCAAGCTCTCTTTGTTCACTTATGCACTTGTACTCTAAATGAGATTTGATAATCTTTCTTTATTCTTAAATGACTACGTACTGTGTGTGGTTATAACACAAAGTCTCTCAAGTCCCTCAGGTCATAATTTAGGTAAGCATCACTACATCAAGCTGAAATTTTACCTGGTGTTTGCCTCAGATTTTCCAGTTCCAAAAGAGACGTAGAAATTTAATTCTATTGCAGTGTATGGAAAAAAACAATTAAAAAAAATTGTGAAAATCAGCCATTTGAAAAGGAGTTGTACAAAATCTTGGCTGTGGAGCTGCACTTCAGCTCAGGGCTGTGGTCCTCACCCCAGCTGTGCTGGGGGCATAGCTGTGCTTGGCCAGCCTGCTCCTGCTTCTCCCTGACTACGGCTGTTTTGGCTCTCGTGGTGAATCCTCCTGGCTCTTGCAGAGTTAAGAGATCTCAGGAGGCTTGTCAGGACAAGTAGATGCTTGTTGAGGCCTTGCAGGGTTTTGCTTCTAATGGCATCCAAAAGGGGCAGCAGGGAGATGAAGAGGGAGAGCAAAGGACAAGTCTGGGCCTGGTAAAATGCTGCCCAGTTTCCTTCTAAGTGCACTTGTGTGCAAAAAGTCAGAGAGGTTTTCCCTGTGGAAGATTAATGCAATGTTGTCCAAGTATTTGTAGCATGGTTTTTGAGGTAAACTGCAGAAACAGTTTATCAGTTTCTCTGGTGGTTCTTGCTCTTGCACACTGCTCTGCAACCCAAGCAGAGGTCTTCAAGTACAGAGAGTGTTTATAACACATATAAAATGTCCTTCTGTCATTTCATTAAAGGTGATTACTCTGAGCAGGAACAGCAGCAGATGTGAATACAACTGCTGGGTCACAGTAATTAGGGAACATATTTTTATAAGCACAAGAAAACAATTACAGAAATCCCCATCTCAGTTCTAAACATAAACAAAACTGAAGCAGTGCTGAAGCCACATGAAAGTCATTCTGAACTGCAGCTATGGAGCTTGTGTACTTAATTTCCTTGTATTTGTTTCTGTACTTTTAGAACAACAAATTAAGAAGAGACCATTGTTATTATAAAAACGGGATTGTGATGAGTACTATACGTATGTATACATAAATACATCTACAGTATGATTTACACCATCCTTTTATCACTGAGAAATAACTATAAATAACCTCATGTAGGTCTTTACTCAGCAAGTTTTTGAGAATTCAAATAACTCATCAGTTGATTATTCAGATGCTTAGGCATGTCATTGAAAAGGCTTTAGTGACAAGATCATTACTCTTGTCCAGTATATCATATGGGTAAATACGAAAGGATAACTATACTCCAAAATTGTTGAGAATTTTTTTAAGGAGCACTATATATGGTATGTGAACCTAAGTGTGCATTTGTACTGTATGACTTACATTGGTCACTAGGAATGGCGAATAAAGAAGCAGTATGTTCCTGTATAACTGATGGAGAAGTTTTTCCCCTGCGTTTGCAGCTCACTTGTAAATAAACCTTGCTCCTACTAAATAAAGAGGCAAAGCAGGCTGCAGAATAAGTAATTACCAACCCTCTCTTAACAGATGTGATTTCACATACATTGAAAGCATTTCAGCTTGACTCCAAAGGAGAGCATTTAATTAAAGCTGCCTGCCTGTGGGAGATTTTCTGCTCTGCCATTAAAGCGGTTGTTTTCTTGGCAATGCCTAGCAGTCTGCCAGCCTAATTGCTGTGATGCGGAACGTATTTTTGAGCGCACTTGGCGTGGTGGGTGCAGACCTGCCCCGAAGGCCAGGTCTCTGGAGCGAGGCACGGGAAGTGAAGCGTGGGCTTACGTGTACTGGATGTTTGCTTGCTGGAGGTAGGGCAGCAGGCTCCGGCTCGTGTTCTGCGGTACTCGCACGTCAGCGACTGTACCTTCGACGATGTGGAAGGGGCTGCTGGGCTGCCACAAGTCCACCTGTAGTGCAGGAACCAACCTGTAATTCACATGCATTCAGTGGAGGTGGGGAGGTCCAGGAGGAGGCCTGCTTGAAGGTTGGTAGGCAAACCCTCTAGGCATGGTAGAGACAATAAAACTGCATCGCCTGGGCCAGCTCGACATCTATGCTAACAGGGCAGATTTTGAGGATTCATTGTGCCCAGATTACCACAACTCCCCTGGGAGATTTGCCAATGGGAACAGAGAACAGCCTTCAGAACATGCCTCCTCAAACAGCTCAAAATAAAAACTACTTCCAGCTTCATGCACCTCCTCAGACTACTATACCTTCCCCATATATTAGCTCCTATGGAGTCCATGAGCCTTTTTTATTTTGCAAGGCATATTCCCTGTTCATTAGGGCAGCCAAAGAATGCTAAAGATATATAGAAAGCATAGCATATACCAGTGCTGTTTGCAAAATGTACTCAAGTTTTATTCTTGACAATAAGCAGATCAGAGGTCAGTAACGGGTCACCAAGACCATGAATACACAATAATTTTATATTAAATGTCAAAATAACAGGATTAAGATAACCAGATTATTACAGTCTCGTAAAAAACTACAGCAACTGAACAATATCACTATTATTATTGTGCTATCTGTATCTGCACAGACCTAAGGGATGTTTCTTGTCCACTTTTACTTCCTTTTGTTGCCAAATCTGAAATACACTTGGAAATTTTAGCCCAGGACATGAATTTTCAAGAAAGCAAGAAAATTTGAAAACAGGGACTTGAAACTCAGTGTTCTGCGCCCTGTAGTAAAATAGTGTACTTGCACATACTCTTCAACAGAGATGAGCACAGTTCCTCCTCAGCCAGTGTGAGGACAGCAGAAAGAACACAAGTCAACAAAACCCTTTCCAGAGTTTCTGGATATTTATAGGAGATTATAAATGGGAAATTCAGCAACAATCTCTGTATCAACATGACAAGGAGGCATGCCAAGATCCACAGGCCTTAAAAATATGTTTATGAGCTGAATACAAGGAAGGAAATTGACTGATGCAGACTACATGTCCACATATTTCTTAAAGAGAATTTAAAATGGATTAATATTTGATAAATGTCTTTTGAAGTTTATTGCAATCAGCTGTGCCAGGCTGCACTGATGAAGCCATTGACACAGCTCATGAGTGTCCACTGCTTTCCAGGTATCTAAAAAGATTTTTATAATCTATACTTTAAAAGCTCCTCACTTCTTTTATGCCATAGAAGCTATTCGGGAAACATCAAATGCATTTACCTGGTCTTGCTATGGACCTCGTTCATGAGAGGAGTACAATCTTGCAGCAAGGGTTTAGTTCTCACCATTTCTCAAATGGCCCTGATTAAGAATATTCTGATTACTAACAGGGATTACTGATGCTGAACCTGGTGCTACCTCTTCAAGCAATAGTGACTTCAGCCCAGTTAATCCAATTAAATGCCTGCCACTTTGGAAAGAGCAGAACTGAAACACAGGGCCAGCCTCTTCTTGTTCCTGCCAAACCCACTCTTTGTTTCCCGCTGCCACAATATGGTATCTGGATCCCAGTCATAGTGGTGGGTGGGTGCAGCATCTTTTGAAGTCTAACACCAGGACTGGCAAAGTTCACGAGGCTTGTGAAGCTGACAGCGGCTATGACAGATGGTCAGTAGAAACCAGTCATGAATTAAATGGTGCTAAATGCTGTTTACAAATAAAGATTGCCTCACTGTGCTAACACCTTATGTTTGTTAGTTTATCTGTCTTTCGTATTTTGATAAATTATAGGCACCCAGTGAAATTCCCCCCTAACTCAACATGGTTAATTTCACACATGTTTAATTAGAAATGTGTATTTGACTTTTAAGATTTATCCCCAAAAATATACATCAGAAAGGGTAAATTTGTTGCTCTTAGAGTAACAGTCTACCAATCAGCTCAGCTTGAGCCATCTTTATAAAAATGACAACAAATTGGTACACACAAGCTAAGAGCAACTGAAGTTAAGTGTCTCCTGGCCAACTGCAATATATAAACACACAGAACTGGATAGAAGAAAAAACCCCACCAAATCACAGCTGATATACACCTGAAACTTGTCTTTGTTCTCGACAGTTACTCAGAATTTATTCTGGTGAAACTCTTCATTGCTATGGAGGGGATAAACCAACAAATATTCATGCTATTAGCTATAACATCACCAGACTTTTTAATTTCTGAGGTATTGTAATTGTTCCTCACATTACTGGCTACAAGTGAATGTCAAAAGCGGAAGCAATCTTCTTTTAACTAATGAAATTAGTGGCATATTGCCACTATCCTCTTTTGGTGAAAATGCAGAATTTCACTCCTGGTATTGTCCTGGAAATGAGACAAAAAAATTCCCATATTTAGAACGCAAATCATTCTGCTTCATCTCGGTTCTCTGTTTGGGTAGTTTGGCTTCCTTTGACTCCCACTTCTCATCCTTTGCAACGTAAATGAAGCAGTCAATGCTTCTCTGGGAGATGTTACCTGAGCTGTCCAGAGTACCACTTCAATTGCTGGCTGGATTTTGCCTTATAAAGCACACAACAAGCGACACGTTTCTTCAACAGACATCTTATTTACATTGCAGCTGTCAGCTTCTCCTTGGTGTGACAAGTACATGAAGACTGACAAACAGAAGATGGATTTCAGAGCAAGCATGTTTGGACTGAGCAAGTCCAACTATCCTCTACTCACTGTCATCTTCAGGAGACTTCATCATTGCATCTCCCACAGATACTGAGGGTCTTATTGAAGTCATCACTCTTATTTCAACATCATTCCTCTCACAGACATGCCTTGGATTTCCACGCTGGGTTCTGCTGGCTAGTGAGTGGCAGTGTAACTAATTGCTGTCCTATCCTCTTCACTCTTTGTGACAGTGTTGTTACCCCCACAGACTACACATGAGCCTTTATACAGTATTATGGAGTACCAGTCAGCGCCAAAAGATATCTATTTGCTGTGTGGGTGGTAGGATTTGCTAGGTAGGAGGAAGATTCTCCAGCTACAAAACACAGAGATGCAAAAATCCTACAAAACTCCCTGAGCGTACAGCCAAATACTTGAACCTCAAAATTCACCTGGAATCTTGAGGCTAGAGGAAAAGCAATATGCTTTAGAGCATGTCTGCAAACCTAAATATTCTCACCTCCTTTGCAGAACTCTTATTTGCACATCTTTTCCTGTCTTTCAGGCAGCATTTTGCCTTTAAATGGTGGTGGGATGTTTTAAGCCTCTGGATAACAAGCAGAGCCCAGGCAAGATTTTTCAGCATGTTCAGAGTTGGGACCAGGAGACCAATTACTCAGCACCTGCCACTCAAGTGTGACCATGGGTTCCTGTTCTCAGGGACAGTAGTGGCTGCCCAGATGCCCAGTGCATGCTCTTTCACAGAATCTCACTGGGCATCCTGACTTGCTTTCCATGAGGAAAAAATGGTATGTAAGAGTAGAGAGACAGGTCTCTTTTTCCAAAACACTTAAACTTGTTATTTCTTTATTTATAACAAAGAAAGTGTAAGAGATTATTAATTAGTGACTACGTAATAAGTAGTCTTTTTAAACTTCCTGTTCTTCTTTTTTCAACATCGCTTATCCCATAAAAGTCCCCGCGGTTCAATTTGTGCTCAGGAAAGCCAGGTTTCTTTGGAGGCAGTTTCCCTTCAAACTGAGGTGTTTAAGACAGCTCAAATAAATCTATCAGCTCTTACGTGGACACCTTCCAAGGTACAGCAACACTGAATCCGTAAGTCATGTCTCTAGGTTTTGGTCAGTACAGTGATGAAAAGTCAGCACAAGGCAAAGGGACAAATATTTTATACAGGTTTGGGTGCTGAACTAATAGAATTCAGAATTTCTTCCAAAGTTAAAACTATGCAAATAATTTTCCAAGAATACAAACACTTTGTTAGTATAATACTACAGATTACAAATGGTGTACAGAAAACTGTTTTGCCCTACCAAGACAGAAAACAGAACAGGGAGTTTTTTATTCACTAGTTCAGTTTTTCCTCCTGCTCATTCCATGTCCATGGAAAGGAAGCCTGGGAAGATAAGTCTCCCTGCTTCTCCCCACAAACACTGTCATGGCTGCATAAAACTCACAGTCTTTTTTTGAATTCAAGTCACTGAAATAAATCCCCATGAGGCTTAGTCTAGCCTTTGTAATTAAAGCCATTTTCTTGGGCAGAAGCCTCCAGTGATCCCTCATTACCTTTTCATAAGCAGATGTTTCATATCTTCTTCCATTTAGCCTGAAAGGAAGACGCTTAGTGCTCTCATCAGGTCTGCAATTGTGTATCAATCAAAAGCGATGACTGATGCTTGTCATGAAAATAACTAGAATAACTTTGTCATAACTTACATTTAGTATCTGGAGAAAATAGTTTATGATTTATCTGTGTTATTCCCCATGAAGACAGTAATTTTGTTATATGTTTTATCATGTAGCAATTCCAGTTTTTATTCCTACTGAGCTGTATCCAGCAATACATGTGCCAAAGCTGGCCTTGTCCTTAACATCACTGTTAATGGATTTCTCTGAGAAATGCTGTCAACTGAAAAGTTCAGAATATAATTATTGTTACGATGCTGTCAGTTGAAATGGCTTGGCGTTTCTGAGCCTCTTGTAAAAGGGAATGTGCAGTTGATAATGAAAACAGAGGTACTCTGCTCATGGGCTCTTTCAGGTAGCGTTTCTCATTTGCATCCACATGCTTATGTATAGATGCATAAACACCCCAAGCAGTGCTGAAAGTCCTTAGATATGTTTTCAATTAGAAATCCAACAGCAGAAGCTAGAGGGTAGAAGTAGGAGCCTCTTTAGTCTTGTTGGTGTTGCCAGGGGTCTGACTGCCTGAGGTTTTATCACATAATACATGGGAAACACAGTTACTTACATGTATGTACAAACACCCCTTGCATGCACATGTACAATGTGCAACAGAGTTTTAGACTTCTGTTGGTACATCTGAGAAGAAAGAAGCAAGGAAGAATGACTCTTGTTCACTCTGACACTGCTGCATAATTACAGCAGTGCTGTGGTTCACCTGGAAAGAGCAGAACTGCTTGTCTGTAATGTCTTCACTCTTGCAAATGTTTTCAGGACCAGGACTGATTTCATCCTCACTTGCTCCTGCCAATTAAGGAACTTAATTGACAGTCTTAACTGCGAGTCTGTTTCAGCTGCCCTTTATGTGCTGCAAACTGGTCCAGTGGAAATCCAGCGTGGAATTCCCTTGCTTTCTAAACGGACCTAAAATGTAGTCCTAGTGCAAAGTAATTTAGGTCTCTGATTGAGCGCCCTAGACATTTTACTGGCTCTAACTTTTCAGTATTTATTTGCTTTTCAGTGAGGCTGGTAAGAGTAATTGTGCCAAAAAATTGGGAATGATTCATGGGATTGCAGCAACCATAACACTGGCAGGAACAGCATGTGAACAATGCACAGCTTGAAGTTTTGAGTTTTGCAGATCTTTGTGGAATTATAATGAAGTAATGGTCTTCCCACTCTATTTACAATGGTATAATTTTACACAGGGCTCTACACTGAAAAGAACCTGTAGGCTATTCCTCAAGAGAGTCACTGAGATGAAACTCGTACTCAATAATATGGTAACTGAATATGTGTTCTTAGAAGTACACATGCCACTGGGGTAAGCATATTTGAAAGATGTGAAAAAGTCTTTAACAGACTCATTAAAAAAAAAGGCCAAACCCTTCTATTGCTTATTATTAAGCTATTTATAGCTTGGTTCAAACTGCAGTTGTTGCTGCTCTGCATGGGAAATAGAATAGTAAGCCCTGGATCTGATTCTGTTCCCACTGAGGTTGTGCTGATGACTTTGTGGAGCTCAGGTTCAGACTTCCTCAGAGGAAGCAGATTCCTTCCATCTCAGAAAGTCCATGCTTTCTGTGTCTTGTGAGAACAATACTCTCACTACCTGGGCTATTCTGTCCTATCTTGTATTTTTCCACTAAGGTTTTTCTGCAACAATATTTTCCTTCTGAGCCTGGCAAGTAGTTTCCAAACATATATTTTGATATACCTATGAATACCCTCTGTGGTCACCTGATGTTCCTTGTGTATGCAAAATATTCTAATATCTGATTGGAACCCTAACTATGAGCTAGGGTAAAATTCAGACTGAAAACAAAAGCATCTGGCTATATAGATATATTTGTTGTAGGTGCAAAATAAAATGCATGCAGCCCTGGCTGCTGAGCTAGTTATTTCCTTCTGCAAATAAGAATAGCTCCACTTGGGCTGGCAGGCTTTCTTACTGCATTTTCAGATGGGCTTTTGTCCTCTGAAGGCTTTTTAAGCATTTTGCTATGGAGGTGTAAACTATCAGATTTATAGCCAAGTGATCCTTTTCCCCTATGAGACATTTTTTCTGATTCCCTGAACTGCAATGACAGGATCAATTCAGGGATTACAATGGATAAGCAGCTGCCGTAAGGGCTAGAAAACAAACAAAAGGGAATGGAGTTCTGGCTTCAAGGCTTGCTAGGCTGGCTCCTCCCAAAGTTGAAGAAGTGCCCGGCTGTGCCCAGGAATTTCTTTTGTAGAAACTACAGAAGAATGAGTGGTCTAACTCTATTATGCCAGGAATGTTCACAGAGCAGTAGCTTCTTTGCTACCTATACAAACAGTCCTGATCCCAGTCAGGCATTATGTGATAAAAAGTGCTCGTAGACCACCGATGGAGTAGAAGTTATCAGTCAAGGCTCAAATGAAGTGCTGCTTCAAAAATAAGGCTTACAAAGGAAAATTCCAGAGCAGATGAACAGAATCTGCTGGGTCTGAGGACCCAAGAAAATCCCCGTTTCTTTGCAAAGCACTTGGGAATGTGACATGTGTTTCTGTCAGTCAGGTCCAATGGAATTAAAACCATGAAAGGGCTCATAAATCAGTAACAGGCTCCTCAAATTGTCTTCTGGACAAGAAAGAGTAGGAGAAAATAGCCAGTCATTGGAGAGGTGCGCAAAGCAGAGAGACAGCAGATGGACAAGAGGAGTCCTGGGGGACAGAGTGTGGGCAGTAATATTCATGTCACTGTGGTACTATCATCCTAAGTATTTCCCTTTCGTTTTTTGATTACTGTAATAGTTTGCAAATGATTAGTGTGGAATGGTGAACCTGCAAAAAGATATTTCTGGTCTTAAACACTAAGTCAGGATTAAAGATTGTACCATATCTACAAAAAAAGAAATTTTTTTGTAGGAGCAAATGACTGCAACAGAAAATCTAAAATTTAAGACTGGCACCTGTGATGGCATTACAGCCAACTTAAAAGCTGGACAGTGACTGTCAGAAACGGTCATCTCCTGCCTCAAAAAGCTCTCTGTTCCCTACCTGCCTCATTTCTTCCGACCTCAGACACATACTGCCCTAAGAAACAGTTGCATACACAGCAGTGCAGGATGCACAAGAGTTTCCTGAGAACTTGTTCTGGAGAGATGCAGTCCTACAGTGGGGGGCTGGTGGGGAGGTGCAGGGAACTCTGCTCAGCCTGGCTGAGACAAGAGTGGTCAGTGCCAGAGCCCCCTCCTGCTGTTTTGAGGCTGGAATGCAGTTGATCTGACTCAGTATATTTAGGCTTCTATGTTTCTTCTTTACTGTAGCTGAGTTTATTGGTTAAATACATGCACATTCAGGCAATTTTAAAGAACTCACAGCAGAAAAATTTTAATCTGTAGGGCTGGCTATTTTTACTGGCAATGCAGATCTACATTCTATGTTCCCCCCACCAGGGGAAAAAATCAATATTCTATCACCTAAAAGTTAACAGAACCAGCCTATGAAGGAATCAATTTATAATAATGATTAATAACAACGTACTGTGGGCAATGGAGCTACGGACCAAAACTAATTTGTGGAAATTACTCACCAAGTGATGATGACTAATGTGATTTGCCACTGGGCAATTCATGAACAAAAGTAAAATGTGTGGAATGAAACATTCATTATCCACTATTCACTCAGGATAGGCAACGGCATTCATACTGTAGCAGAGCCTAGACACTTCAGTTAGAATTCAGGGATTTGTAACACCAAGCATTTTATGGACCCTTTTTTCTTTTCCCTTAAAAAAAAGGTGGCAAATATCCCTCCTAAGGAGCTCCAGATACTGGGTTTATAAAGTTCTTAGGGATTACACCTTCTGTAATAGTGTGTGAATTAACCTCACAGCTCAGGTATTGGTAGAAGAGCAGTCCTGTTTGAGATCAAGAGGTTTCCATGTGGACAAAAAAACCCTGAGTAGTCCTTCAAACTCTAACATGAATTTTGTTGTTATGTTTTGGCCCGGCTGTCACTGCCGAAGTTAATAATTGGGGACATATTCTAAGACACTTCAAATACATCAAAACATATAGCCAATTCTAAGATGATCCCTCAAGGATGTCTCAGTGGAGGTTTCTGTAAATACACACTCAGGAAAGTATTCCTTCTGTGTCTGCTGCTTTTCCTGAAAGGGATGGACCTTGCTGACCTCTGTGGCATTGACTTCAGCATGGCAAAAGGCAGAGCTCTCACCACTTACTCTCCCACTGCCCTTAGTGTTCTTTTCTGAAAGAAAACAGCTAGGGCAGACTGTAAATGACAAAATCTACTCAAGAAAATCAGTGGTGGGGACAGCAATTAAGAAACTGGCATATAAAACAAAATGAGTGAAATGATACATTGCTATTCTTTCCACTGCCCATTTATTTTCTTCTTGGTTCTTTTCACTTTGTCCAAATCAGTAGGCAATAAGGAGGGGTATCTTTGCATTTGCTTTATTCTCTGCCTGACACCAAAATACATTGCCTTTGCAGTAGGATCATCAGGATCATTTTTTCAAGCTTCTTTGTGATAATGCCCTTCAGAAGGATAGGGTCATTTGAACTGAACAGAGAGGAGTTTTCCTTATAATTCTTTGGATTATGACAGGTAGCCCAGAAGAAAAGGCTAAGTCACTCTGCCTTACAAGTGTAAATTTAAGGGCAAAAGGAAATGGCTGGAATGAACACAAAACACCACAAGTCTATAGAAAACCTCTCTCCACCTGACATGGTGAGGAGGAAGCATGGGACAGGAGGGATTATCTTCCCTTTGCCTTATTATCACAGATGGTCTGTTCTGTGCAAGGAAATCCAAGCATACAATCCATTTGTGCAGAACCTACTCTGTGCTTGAACTGTCCTGGGAATTTATTCAAAATATTTATGTTGTGCATGGATCACACCAGGGGTAAATTGGGCTCCTCAAATGACTTTTGCACTGCAGTTCCTGTTTGACTAATGCGGACGAATCCTGACATCCCTAGAGAGCCTAACTTTTGGTCCTCTGAAATGTACCTCATCTCTAATAGACCAGCTTTCCAGGGTAGAGAAACATATCTGAATTGAAACCCAAATGCGTATATTCTTCTCAATTCAAAAGTGATATAAGTTTTATTTTTATTGACTTTTCTTGTTCTTATAATACTGACAATGATAGAGAATACTATCAGGCCATATCATAACTCAGGTTGAAAACTGAATTTTGCACAACACTAACATAACAAAACTGCAATGTCTTGAAAGGATTCTGGTTCCATCTTTATTTCCCCCTTGAGGAACAGAATGTGTGAGTAATGTAACAGGTTGGCATTAATTTACTGCTCAAACCAAAATAGATTCAAAGGAGATGTGTCTCAAAACAGTTCTGACTCAAAAATGAAAAAATCTGAAATGCAGTCTTTGCAATTTTAGCAATTCCTATATCTCTGTTGACACTCTTGCTCATATTCCTGTTGTTTGTCAGGCATGCTGTGTTAAAATGGCAACAGGACTACATCTGGGGGCTGTTTGCAGCTTGTTTTGAAGTGTTTGCAGCACTGTTAAGGGGGGTTTTTTGTGCACTGTCTTCCATTTTCTCCTGAGCACATCATCAGCATTGTGCTTAAAGGCTCATATTTAAAGAACACAACATAAATCCATTGTCCATTGAATTTCAACTCTAGAAGCCCGGGAGGGTAGGGAGGGAAAGGACCGGGGAGACTTGACACGGAGACTTAAAAATTGCACAACTCTAAATACATGGCTCTCCAGAGGGGTTGATGACTTGCAGCCACTACAGACTTGGCTGGTATTGGAAGGACTGGGCACTTCTGAGGAGTGTCATTATTGATCCACTTCTTCATGAGGGAATAACTTGACATTTTTATTTCAAACTGGGAAGGGGGGGAAATATGGTAAGTTAATGTTAAACGTATCTGCTACTTGTTATCTACTGAGGTGTCTCTTCCATCCCATGGAGATGGGCAGTGAAGCAGCTGCAGATGGAAGAGCCCTAAGACCTGACATGCAACCAAACCCAGCCTGTGTTCATGAAACTGAGTGTCACTACACTCTCTCTTTTTTGAATCCTCATTTCAACCTCCTCAGCTTAGTTTCTCATCAGAATCAATCATTTTCTAATTAACTAGTCAGATTCCGATGCAGTTTGCCAAAATTTTATTATCTTGCTCTCAGAGTTACAGCATGCAATTATTTATTCAAGTTTCTACTGCTCCCACTTTGATGGAATTGAGTGAAGGAATCTCTTTCTGGGAGCCTAAGGGAGCTCAGTAATGAGAAACAGTTACAGGAAGGTGAGTAACCCTTTTGCTTTGCAGGGTTTGCAATACGAAGAGAAAGGAAAAAACACATGTGCTCCCTCTTTATGTTCCAACATCCAGGGGGGAGAAATTAATGCAAAACCCAGCTTCCACATGTATTGCTTGGTTTTATGGTTAGGTTTTTTTCCTAATTGGGAGTAAAAGAAGTATCCTTTTTGGGGTGTAACAGTAACATCCACAGGTGAGGGTCAGGTTCTCAATAAGCAGTGCAGAAACAAATATAAGATGATATTCTTTAAGGGAGTTGGGCATTACAGTGTGAAGTGTGGTAATCCATGGCATCATGACACTGCCTCTGTTGAACACTGAAATTTTTCATGCAACACATGCACAGGCTGGATGTCTCGAGAACAGGGATTACAAAATATAGCATCTCGAATGGGGAGCCAACCGAACATAGCGTTAAGAAAAGCAGATGTGATGAAGACAGCCTGAGCTTTCTTACTTAAGGCTGGTAAGGTGTCAATGTCTTGACTGCTGGAGTATTCACAGCAGTAAGCTCTCTCCTGGGCTGAGGTACCTAAGGTCCTCTTTCTTTAAAAGACAGTAGCAAGAAAGCTTTGTCATAGTTGAGAGATGGAATGTTTTTCAGGAGGGTGCAAGAGCTCTTCTAACATCTTAGAAGATGCTAACAAAAACATGTTTTGTTTTATTTGGTATGCAGACAGAGATTTGATTTACTTATATCCCAGATGTTAACTATTGGACTAGAAAATTAGATGCACCTTCATTTTTTCCGCACTGAGAACACAATCATTTATGTAAGGTTTCAACAATAGAGACAGAATTACATCACAGACTGCCTAATAGTTTCCTGGAGTTGAAGGCAGTGAGCAGCCCAAAGCTTTTGCACATGCTCCAAACGCTGTGGTACTCAACAGTGATCAAGTTGTTACTTCCCTGATTCTGCTCTAGTTAGGCTGTGTTTTGGTGACCATTAATGGAGCTTTATCCCTTTCCCACAGTGCTTGGGAGCAGTGCATGCGCTTGGTGCAGTCCTTTTTTTGGGACCATAGACCTGGCTTCCAGGTACTCCCCATCCTCTGAGACAGTGGGCCAGACTGCTGTGGAAAGACTGCCTTTGCCTTCATAAGCTGTGCCAGCAAAACAGCATGCTGCAGAGTGCTCCTGTGCTGCCCTGCCGCAGTGGCACTGCTGCTTTTCATTTATATTTGCAGGAAAAGGCCAGGGAAAAAAGATTTTAGCTTGCTAGTGAGTATCATAGACACTCTCTCAACTGCCTCTAGAAAATTATTCTGCCAGAGAGATTCCCAAACTGAAGCCACTTCCTTTTTCATATTCCTCTGTGTGTTCACAAATTTAAATTTCTCAATGTTTTAAATAACACCATCAGGCAGATAATGAAGCAACTATGTATGCTAGCAAGAAGTGGAAGACCAAATAAAGCAAATTTACAAGTGTGGCACCTGTACTACTTTCAGGCAATAAGTGTTGTTAAATTTGTCAGGCATGATGAATCTAATTCCTAAGCTACTTTATTGGCAAATTAGGAATTTAATGGGCAAAGGCTGCTTTCCAGATAATAAAATAATTTGAAGTGCCAAATGAAAGGCAAGTTAATTAACCCACTACAGTCTTCAAAAAAGATCAGAAAAAGGAGATGAAAATAATCAAACTCACCTTAAGCCTGCTGAACGCAGCCCTCAGGATCTGTGTTTCCCTCTCGCTCTCAGGAACAACTCGTATGACTTTATCACTGCCAATAACAGAAAATTGAATTGGCACTGTAAGACTCTTTGCAGCACTACAATGGGACAGTAATTAGGTTCAGATAGCTACTGTAATTGTGCTCTTTTTCAGCATCTGCAAAATGTCGGGTGAGCTGGATCTCTGCTTCTAAGCTTGCTGCTGGATTATGCAGTTCCATAGAAATCATTTGCTCTTTGATTGTGTCAAATCAGTGTCAGCTTGACCTTCCATTTCTATGTAAATGCTTTGTTCATTCCTTCTAAGTTAAACCATGCAGGCTGACATCTTCCATACTGAACAACTGCCTCAGAACAAAGCAATTATTTTTTTTCCCAAATGATTAATCTGCTTCCAAGGACGAGATTAAGCAAAATACATCGCTTTTTCATGTTTAAACCTTTAATGCACTTTGAAAAGTTCATTGTTCTCATGTATTAAAGAGGGGAGCTGACTTGAGAAAAGAGGTGATAATCATATTGGGGCGTGCCTTTTGCTTTACCCATTAAAACTTGCACAAATTTTGTGAAGTAAATAGCTGGTCATACATGCTCAGGAGGTTCTAAAAAATAGTAGCTAATTTTATTCACTTTCTATAACAGAAAATAAAATAGAGTAAATTTAGGTAAGATACTAGGAAGAAGTTCTTTGCTGTGAGGAGCACTAGAATTGATTGCCCAGAGAAGTTGTGGATGCTTCATCCCTGGAAGTGTTTAAGACCAAGCTGGATGAGGCTCTGCACAACCTGTTCTAGTGGAAGGTGTCCCTGCTCATGCCATGGGGGGCTGGACCTAGATGACCTTTAAGGCCCCTTCCAACCCAAACCATCCTATGATTCTGTGACCTCAATGAACATAATTTTGCAAACAGGAAACAACAAACTGAATGGCCCTTCAATGACAACCATCTATGTCATGACCTATGGAATGCTGGAGACCACAGAAAACAAAGGGGATGACCACGTAACTAAAATATCAGCCATACACAAGAAGGATAAAATAACTTTACGTGGCTAATGTGAATTCTGGCATTTTCCTACATTTTCAGTTTTTAATCTGTACTGTTGATAACCAGTACTTCTCTTCCAAGAGACCTTGGAGGTCATGCATATCTTTATTTCTACAGTTCCATCCACTAGCCAGAATGCCTTTTAAACAATTTCTTTACCTATGGTTTCTATATTATCTGGGAATTTTACACAGTAGAATTTCCCTTGACATTGAGAGGTTTGTCCCTTTAATATCTTGTGAGTTCTCCTACTTTGCTGAAAGTTCTGAGTCTGCTGAAAAGACATTTGGCCGGCTAGAAACAGCACTGCTAAATGTGCCCTTGCTGGCTCACTGTTTTAGGAAGGCTCAAAAGCAGCTGCTGTTCTCAGGCACCGGGTCTTGCCTTTGGTGAACTGCAGCTACAGCTCTGGTAGGACTCGCCTTTGTTGCAAAAATCCTTAAAGCATATGTAGGTAAGCATTAAATACTGCCAGTAAGTGGTTCAGAAGAAAGCACTATTAATAAATTATGAATTCTGAAATGGCTTACCTCTTTCTGGAAATAATTTTCCCTTACCCCCAACCTTTTTTAGTCTTTTCTCTACAGTTAACATTTGCTCCCCTTGGTTAGCCTCTGATCCTTCATTCTGTCTTAGCTCTCCAGTTTTGGATCTCACCCCTGCTGAGTTTTCCCTGTAGATAGGTCCCAAGCTTTCCAGCTCCTTCATGGCAATAAAGTTTCTGGTCCAGTTAGCAGGTTACTGCTGCAATAACACTGGTGTACCCAGAGGTGTGGACCTCAGTCCATTCTCCTTGGCTGCTGTTGACGTTACTGGCCAAATGGTTTATTCCTATTTTCTGAAAACTCTCATTATAACTTGGCAGCCCAAAAAATTTAGGGGAAATTACTATGCTTCTAAGCCAAGTTTAACCTCCTGTACAGGAGCTTGCACAGAAAGAAATAAATCTCTGAGTACTACAACTGCTGCATCTTTTAAAGGAAAATAGATGCTTTTAATTTATCATACATACAACAGTAATATTCTTTTCCATTACTCACTTCTTTCTAAGCACTAAATTGCTGCTAAGAAGAAAATAATGAAGAAGTAATAAAGAAGTAATGACTGCCCACGAAGTTGACATAGCTAAAAAAGATTCATCAGACATTTCTGGAAGGATTAGTACAACCAACATATAAAACCCAGATTTTAATGAAATAAGTAGCTAAGCATGTGTTACACAGCTGTAATGGAATTCCGAAGGAACGGATATCACTTAGGTATGGTCTTGAATTAATACACATCACTGTAAACTGTCTTTGATTAGCTCAGCAACTCTGTCATTTCCAACGTGATGAAAAACCTGCCCTAAAGAGGAAAATACTGGTGCTGTGACAGATTGATCACTTGACACATTGTTGGGAAATGCCTCAAGCTATGGCTGGGTCTGCTGCTAGAGAGCTCATAGCAAGCAGTTTAGCATACCCGGTAATTTTAGTATTTTATTAGAAGATGGTTAAGCCATTATGGCAAAGCTCTTTCAATTTTTGTGCATGCAAGATGTGGCAATATGCTGCATTCCTGAGAACTATCTGCTAACACGCACTTCTGCAGGCTGGCTAGCCAGTGGATAATCATTATGCATTCTTCAAAACAGTACAGATAGCAAATCTAGCTTTACTACAGACATCTACCAGTCAAAAACCAAAGTCTTAAGGTCATTTTTTAGCTTTACAGTTTTTCTGGTTACATTTCACATTAAAGAAATCCAATGATTACCTTAAATGCTATGCAATATCCATTGAATTTAGGGTAGAAATTCAGTAACCTAGCCATTATTTAAAAGCCAACAACAAAATCTACCAGATCATGGACTAATGTGGTTGATAAATGGCAGCTGCACCCCAAATACTCAGGACCATTCCCTGGTGAGGTGCCCTGCCATCCTTCATGTTGAGCGGTTAAGGAGAAAGAGGCGAGTCATCATGTGTATATCTAGTGAAAGTTTTGCTGCCTGCAGACATATGTCAGCAGTTTGCTGATTTATGCAGGTGAGGTTATTTTTCGAACCATGATGCCTCTAAATCTTTTTTTAAAAATAGCCTATTTCTAAAAACTTCCAAACAAACAGCAAGATGGGATATATATTGTATAAATTAATGTAGAAATTTATATCCCCTATGACAAACTTTCAATTTACCCCTAGCAATTAGGCTAATGGAATTTAAGGCTAGGACTTAGTGAGATCTTTTGAATTTTGTGTAAACACAGTTGAAAGCCTTTGCCAAGAGCAAAACACAAGCTTTAGTAAACGAACTGACTGAATGAGCATGGTGAGCAAAGAGTAGAAGCCAGACGGCTGATGTCCCGAGGGACAGACTCATGTCTGAGCAAAATGGGTGACCAGCTGTTGGCCAGCACTGACATGCAATGACATTTTTTTTTCCCTTCATCACCCCCTTATATTTTTCAGGAACAGCATGAGAAATGACACAGCTGCTTTTGAAACACAGAATATGCCACGTGGCTCTGGGAAGGGTGATACTCCCTGATGCCAGTGGGGACTAAAACCTCTTGGTTTATTTCTTCGGCTTTTTCATTCACTTTTTTTTCTATTTACTTCATAGTTTTACTCATCTATGAACAGACCAGATGGACCCAAAGAAACTATTCTGCACCACATCAACAACTTCTTTACTGATGGAATTAGCAGTTCTCTCTCATGAAACTTTCCTGATGAGGTCACATGGCATGAACTACATTTATGTACATTCCTCATTTCCTTCAGAAAAATCCTTCTTATTGTTTTATTCTCCTGACTAATGGGAACCTTAATCAGATCTCTGCTCTCCCATGGAATTTAATAAAAGGATGTTTATAAAGGCTTTACAAGTATTTTAAACACAGTTTAAGAAATTATATACTATAAATCAAATACCTATAGTAAAAAATACGAAAGAAAATAAATCCCCACTTACAGGCATCCATTCCTAATGGTAGAGGAGGGATTACAGTTCTTGGGAACAAGCTGCCATAGTTGCTGCACTTCAGGGGTTCATTAAGGCTGAATGACACATCGGAAAATATCTACAGTTTGAAAACCTCTCGTCAGCTCCCAATATGCCATCAGATATCATTTGTGATGGAAGATCAAGCGCTTCCTTCCCTTTTCTCCACTAAATTCTGATAGTCAAAAGGTTGAGAAATAATGAAACATTAAAGTTTTTCTCTCTGTGTGTTACTGGGATGAAGAGTTTTAACTGTGACTCAATACTCTTACAAAATCAAGATAGATAAATAAGGCTGGGCTTCTTCCTGAGACCTGGTGGGGGCATCTGGAAAGGGAACTTTACAAAACTTTCTGAACCCTTTATTATGGTTTTCTGTATTACAGCAGATGCTGATCCAAACAGAAGAGAACACTGTTTGTATTGTCTACATAGCAATGTATATATTTTCTGCCTTTTAGCTGTTAAGACAGGAAAACTGATACCATCCCTAGTATAAGAAAGAGCTAGCTAATTTATAATCTTGAACGAAAAATAGTTGCTTGGGTAACGTAGGCGGAAATGCTGAGGAGGCAAAGTATGTTATTGCATTATATTTATCAGCATAGCACAGATGACTTCCTGGGAAGCTGAGCTTACATGCTAACTCCTGGACACAGAATATCTGAGTTTCATAGATACTTTTCAGGCGCAAAAAGGGTCTCTTTACCAAGCAGGAAACTTTACAGACTAAAGCAATGCTATATTACTAGCAGTCTTTCTTTGAACAGCTTCATTTCAGAGACACATGGTATGGAAAGGTTAGTATCTTCAAAAATTCCAGTTTTCATTCCAGCTAAGGAACGATGCTTTTCCAATGTCTCATAAACACTGCCCATAGGGCCATCTGGCTTAAACACAAAAAGTGGGAACCAGTTGCTTCAGTGCATGTCTCTGTCTCAGAAAAGAAAAACCAACTGTGTATGGTAATGAATGCTGTCCTGCTTCATCAAGTGTCATCCAGTCACATGCAAACAGAAGAGAGAAAGAGGGCAGTGATTTAGGGCAGAAAATAAAATGAGAAGTAACAAGACCAATACACACTTATGACAAACAAACAGACCAAATTAAGCAACCAGATGACAAGGAAATATTGCGCTAACTGAGCAGGGTTAAGATCCAGGGGAGAGGCTGCAGTAATCTGCTTAAATGAAACAGCATGTATACTCATTCATATTAACTTCCTAAGAAACATGTTGTAATAACATTTTTGCATGAAACAGCAGATGATTTTTTAACTTGGATGTGATCCTTCCAATGACACATTATATGAACTACTGCTACTTTTAAAGAAAGGACCACCATTGTTATGGTAACATATTACTGAAAGGAGCTTCTCTTTTAACCCCATCTACTTCTTTATTACCACAGCTCAGGGCAATAAAGTGAGTTGCTCTGTGCTCTTTAAGGAAGCAATAAATAAATGGAGATGCTGTCAGGCCTGGCATAGGCCTGGATGTTTATCTATCCACCTAGATGCTCCTCTACCCAAGCAGGAAATCTTCCCCTTATATTCCCTCTTCATCGTGACTGCAGAGGCACGTTGAACTCGGGTGGTGTGGCCACACAAGCTGGGTTTAATGTCCTGATTAGGCTGTAGCAAACGATTACTACCAGCCAGTGCCTTGAACGGATCTGATTACATCAGCTGCATGTATTTTATCCTTTTCCTGTTCTTGACCCTCCCTTTCACCACACTTGTACCTTGCTTTCTCTCTCCATCTCCTCTCAAAATAATCAACTCAGCCCCAATTACTTTTCCCTACCTGGTCCCAGCCTTGCTATATCTGTACCCAAATTTGGTATTTCTAGGTGATCTTAGCTTCATATGTATCACTGATTGGGTTACCTAGGTATTGTTGCCCACAAAATGTCCCCAGTACTCCCTTTCAATTATGTGTGAAATACAAGCATTTCTCAAATGCCTGCCCCTTTACCTCCTGCAAGATCCAGCTGTCCCTCACAGTGCTATCTGAACTTTTTGTCAGCTTCTCGCATTGTCATATCCAACAATTTCTCATGTCATGTCCCATCATTTATCCATGCCTTGATCACTTAGCTTAACCTCAGGCCAGAGTCCAGTCCACAGCCAGCACATTCCTGCAGCTCCCATCATGCTGGAAGTCCACACAGAAGCTCATCAGCTTTTCTGAGCTTCAGAGTTGCTTCAGTTCATTCTGAGCCCTGTGTACATTTTGAGACAACTGCAGCAACCACCTCCAAATTTAGTATCTCAGGACTCTGTGCAGCAGATTTACTCTAGGCTACAGCGAAAGAACACCAAATCTGAAAGAAGGTTGTTACAGAATTAAGATATCAAGAGCAGAAGGCTGAACGGGGAAATGGTTCAGTGGTAGAAGACTGCATCAAACTTTTTCTATGCAAACTTCCTTTAAGTCCTTGAACAAACAAACAATCACAGGTCATCTACCAGTGAGGTTCAGTGCAGGCTTGGCAGTAGGCTCCTTATACTGAGATCCATATGCTCTACATCCATTCATGTGTAAAAACCACACACTCTGTATTTGGTTAGAGACATCTGATGGTGGATTGGTTTGTCTGGTCCCCCTCTTTCCTATCTGTTACAATGGCCTGAGCAAGACTCTGGGCTGTGTCGTGCTGGGTGTGCTTGAAGCAAAAGCCTGGCACTCAGCCTGAATCTGAGACCGGGCTCACACCTGCCTGCAAAGCCTGATGGACAGGCTGGGGTGCAGAGCTATGCTCAGCTGACAGTGTAGGCATAGTTCAGCTCCCCACCCCTATAAACAGGGATGATCTCATCCTTGAAACTCGTGAGAGTGTGGAGCCACAAATGAACTCATGGCTTTTAAGCTTCCTGATGGCTAAGGTAATGGGAGCAAGGCAGGGACTGTAGATGGAAAGCACTAAATACAGCTTTCACAGAACAAAATCCTACAACTCTTCTTAAGCCTTGAAACATTCTGCATTTACTCCATAGCCTTCAATGATGTTGAAAAAAACCCTTTTTCAAACAATCGAATATTTTCCACTTCTCCAATTTTTTCCGTGTACTGATATTTGTAAAATAAGAGCAAAGAGTCCAAACAAGAGATGTCCATGCTCTCTTGTTTTGGAGACAGCTATGAAATTGTGAAATATGCTCAAAGGTTGGAAATAACCCCCATCTTTGGTTGTTCAGGCAAGCCACAAACCTGGAAAATATAAAGTATATTTTCAATGAAAGCAGTCTTCCACAGTCCTTAATGAAAATTTTAAACTGGTGGTATTCTGATAAAATTGCGTATGTTTAGTATGCGCTACCATGAACAAAACATGGTAAAATTGATTTACCATACTTTTTAAAGTCTTTTTGTATTAAAAATCCCACATACCCAGAAGTAAGTAAAATAGCTATTTTTCTGATACTAATAAATAGCTTACCACACACAAGTGTAAGGTTTAAACCCCTCCTTTTGAACGTTTGAAGTTCATGTAAAATCCTTAATCCATAGAGCACAAACTATCTGGTCTCTGCTTTTTATGAGTTATGGTTTTACTTGACCTTGACTTTTACTTGACTGTGACTTGCTACTGCAGTGAAATACCTGCACATTTCCAACTGTGTGACAACCACTGAATGGGATATGTAATTTATCTGCCTCGATGGCTTCTTTTCAAGGAGCAGACAATACTATTATCTTTGAAAAACGGAAAATAAGACATTTTCGCTTTTATTTTCACAAGTCACTTTCTTCACTTAAATTCATGTTTATTTTTAATTTCTATTTCCCTACCCTCTAATTTAAACAGAATCTCTATAGGTGGCCCAGAAAAAAACTTGCCAAATTTATTATATAGTTTCCTTTAACAGCAGAGGAAGATCTTATGAACAGCACTGTAAGGTCTTTAGCACCAACTAGAACAGCACTATTAGGTCTTTTCTAATAGTACTCTGTTCCTCTCATTATAATACATGTAAGGCTTATAATGTATTCAATACAAAATGATTTCCATCTTTGGAGAAATTATTTAATAGAGTAAGAGAATAATTTTTGTTAATGAGATATCTGGAGATCATTTCATCAAATGTAGCTCTTCTTTGCACCTGTTCCCGGTTTTGTGCTTCTGAATATGGACCAAAAGCATTGTGTAAGCTTTGTTACTCCTTGGAAAAATCTCATACAAACTCAACTTTATGGTCCTAACACACTGAAAATCACAGTCATCCTGTGGCTGAATACTACACCGCTATTTTTTTTCTCCATGATCCAACCCAAGGATTTGCAGTAATAGGGAGAAATTCCTGTATGATCTTAAACTTGAACAATTGCATGCCAGCCTAGTTCTTTTAATTCAGCCATTAAGTCCATCAAGTTTTTCTAACACACCTTGAACCTTTCTTTAATAAATAGGTTCAGAAATTAACTGGGAATAAAGAAAAACTCTGTATTTTTTTTCGTAGGTAATGATAATTCAAAGCATAGAGAATGAGGGTTAAAGGCACGTAGCAATTCCTGCAGCTGAATGGGACCAAATTTGGAAGCATTTGGTTATTCCTGATAGGCAATCTCTTGAGCTTAATTTAAGACCCTGATCCTCAAGCTCTTACAACTGTACAAAGTCTTTCAGCAAACAGAGGAGGAAGCTTTTACTCATTACTGTACTTGGCCCTGAAACACAAATAACTTGTAAGCATGCGTTTGTAAGTGTATAAAAAAGAGATCAGAGGAATTGCCTCATACATATTTTAAAAAGTAAATGTCAAGATGGTGAGCTTAGATTTAATTTAGGACTTATCATTAGTGTTTTCTATGCATTTATTCATTTATGCAAGTTACAGCAAGAAAGATGAAAATATTTACGGAGTAAAAACATGTTATGGTGTGAAATACTGCTGCATGAGATGTCTGTAGCATGTTAAGTTTCCCCAAACTATTCCATCATCACTTATTGCCTAGTTTGCTTCCACATAATGATTATATAAATAATTCGTGGAAAGTACACTTGTAGTGTCACTATTCAAATAAAGGACAAACAGGACATGCCTCTCCACAATTTTGCAAAAGGACAGGATCTGTAGATTTCAAAACTGGGGATTACACCAAATTTACTGAATAAAGTGAGGAAAATCAGGTAAGGAGATTCTCTTTTTGCTGGTATTACTGCAATAGCCTGGTTCAATTCCACTGATTTCCACAGAGTCTTGCTAGGCTAAGCTAGAGAAAAACAGCTAGCTTTTTTTTCATTACAGGACAATTAGCTATTCCTGTGTTTCAGATAAGCATAACAGAGACCTGGGTGCTGAATCATTCATTAATTTAGGATACAATTTTGAAGAAGAAATTGTAAATCTGCAAGCACTAAGCCCAGAAACAATATGATGCTAACTTCTAAATACTGCCACAACTGAGAGTCTCACAGGGAGCCCTCTTATTTTCCCCACAGGGACATGAGCAAGGGGACAGTGTTGACCTGAGATGCAATATTTTGTGTCCAGGTAGAGGGTCTCTGACAACAGGAATAAGGAGAGTCCCTCATCAAAGGGACACCTTGTACATCTAGACTGAGGTCAAATGGTATTTGCAAATTTCTCTTCAAGCAGTCTGTACCACAGAATATCTTTCCAGGAGAAATGATACTGCAGGAAAGGAACAGATTAAATACATATAAAGCAGGGAAATATGGTAGAGTCTTTGAATTAAAAATGCTGGATGGTTAGTCTCCATGACCCCTGGTACATTCTATCATTTTTGCTTTCTACCAACTGCCTTGAATAAAGAGACCAGTGAGACAAACCTAGCAGTTAGTCTGCAAAGCTACAGCTGCACCTGGGAGTATTTCTATCTTGGTTTCCAGCTGAATCCTGTGTGAGCATACTGCACTGTGTTCAACCATCATTGCCCTGTAAAAGGATGCAAGGTGCACACTGCTGAGTGTCTGAGTGTGCTGTGGAAGCAACCTACACTGTTGGGTAGCCAATATAAACAAATGTACTTTGCATTTAGCACTGTCAGGTGTCGTTCAGTAAAATCTTTTGAAAAAATTGCAAATGTTTCTGGATGCTTAGTTTTGCAATGGGTTTTCTTTCTATCAACTTTCAAAAAAAATTTTGAAATAAATTTGAAAATAAAAATGTTTACTTATGTTTTCAGTGAACATGGAAACCAAATGTGTGAAGCAGAAGGAGAGAAAAGTAATTTCCATAAAAAATTTTTTGTTTCACTTTGAAGAATTATGCACTGAAAAGTACAGCTACAATTCCGCACCACATATACTTCAAATTGCAGTGTATTTACTGACCCATCTTTCCTTATGGATATCAATCCAATTTTCTGTTAAGTATAAACAAATTAAATGTGCATGTGCCTGCAATAAGAAGTGTTATTTTACTAAGTATAACAGATTTGTAATGTTCACATTTTTATAATTTTCAGATAAAGGCCAGTTTGGTTTTTCTGTTTCATATGAGAGTTCAGAACAACCCTTTGGAACTAGATGTAGTACTACAAAGAGAAACCTTATGATGACTCACAGAATGTTCTTTCCTAAGGACCACTTTTCCATGGTGATGGATTTATACACAAGGTTTAGAAACCTTCTGTTTCTGTGGGACAATTTTAGCACACAAAAAGGAAAACACTTATCCAGCTGCTCCAAGCGGCCTTATGGTTGCTATTTATAATCTTTTTGCTTATACATATATTTAAGCTGGTTTCAGGCTCTGTAACATTTTTTTGAGCCTTTCTGTTTGGAAATAGAGAGGTTACATCCATTTGTTTCTCATACCATATGAGTTACTTGATAATCTGCCCAAAGGGAGGAACCAGCCCCTCTGGAGAGCCCATGCTGCCAGCTCAGGTGTGTGCTCCCAGCCCTCCCTGACACACTCTGCTCCCAGGCCAGCAGCTCTTCAGACGACTGCTTGCAGCACTTCTATCAGTATTTTGTCAAAAGCATAGATAAGATAGATAAGAATAAGGACAGAAAATATATGTGGAACCACATCTAGGACCTGCATGTGAATACACAAGTCATCTTACACACCAGTAAAATTAACAGTACACTAATTGCCTGCAGGATCTGAATATGGGGAGGCATTTATATATATCAGTAGATCAAAAAAACAAACAAAAAAACCCTAGCCAAAAAGTGTTTGATGTGATCAACATAATTATCTTCTTCATTACTTATTTTAAAGGCTGTGAACATCAGCACAACAGCTATGTAGAAGTGTCTTTGCTTTGATAACCTCTATCTTGAACATATTGGATTTTGTTCAGTTATTCTTTAGGGAAGTGAGAAAGTCGCTGGGGTTTTTTCTCATTATTTTAAAAACAAAGTGGCTTTATGTATTTTTGGGGGCTTCTCAGACACACCTAGGTCAGCTATATTTAGGAGCTGGGGTGTAAAATACAACCAAACTCACTTTGCTGGACGTGGGGCTCTCTTTGTAAAGGCTCTGTAAGACTCCCAATGCCTTTGCATTTGTCTAGCCCATCAAGATACTACATTTTATCCTTCTGCATTTTTATACTAATAAATCTAGGTTCCAACCTGGCACAAGGTTTCTCAGAGGTAGACTACCCATGTAGCAATGCAATCAGCAGGACTGACGCTTGTGCTGGCTAGTCACTTGTTAAGACAGGCTGCCATACATTTGGCTGTGCATTTAGCTGGTCCAGACTGTTTAGAGCTCAAAAACCTCAAACCACACAAAAATGATAAATAATGTAGAGAATGTGGCGGGGAAGAATCAGAGTGGAGGGTCTTCCAGGCCAGGGTCCCCAGAAAATGAAAGGTGACCTAAGAGAGCTCTTCTCGTGGTATGACTGCAGCTGCTTCTCAGGGCAGTGCATTTCTTAAGTGGTATTCAGTCTTTTCTTGTGAGAGGCATTGTGTAGGCACATAAGACAGCCTTAATCCCTAACGATGTAATACATACATCACAGTTCTTGCACTCACTCAGCTACGCATCTTGATAAAAAAGATGTCAGGATACTACATTTAAACATGTTTATACTAGGTGCAAGTCTGCAGTCTCACTTAACAGCAAGGAACGGATGGGAAGGAAGAGTATAACTCATCCACACACACAAACAAGATAGCTGTGCATAATTTGATGCATCTGAATCTTTGAACTTAGTCTTGATTTGCATATATGCAATCTGACTCTCCTTTGATCTGGATTTTCTAAAATGAATTCTTTACCTCTTGTTCCTCGAACCAGTCCTGAGCATCTCACAGAAAACTGACCTGCTATCCTATCATTGAAAAATGATACCTATAATGCTAAAGAAAACAAAAGCACACCAAATGCAGAATAATATTTGAAAAACAAAATCAAATGGAAGGCTTGGGGAGGGATATAAATATTTTAGTGGCAATGAAATTATTTATTCTCTGAAGACAGCTCCTGTAAGGCAGCTGCACCAGCCATTAAGGCAATTATATTTTGCCATTTTTATAAGCTGTTTGAGAAATAATTTTTCTCCACCAGATTAAAGCTGTGTCAGTTATCTACAAAATCACTTCTGACTTAATTGAATTCTAGAGATACATGTTGCATAAATCTGGAAGTGAAAGCTTGGGATTTACTTCTTTATTGTGTTAATAGTTATTTGTGTGGGACAACTTGGAATTCTACAGAAACTTCTGTGCTTCTTAGTTTGCTAATACCCTGACCTCAGAGGATGCCACAGTAAGAATTCTCTAAGGAAAAAAGTGGAAATTCTGCTAGTGGTCAAGAGAATAACGTGCAGTTTTGTTGCAGTGCGCTCCCCAACAAACTGGGCGTGGCCATCTTCTCCCCTCCCACGATGCTTCCCATTGGCTCTGTAACCCCGACCCGCCAAATTCAAACCCCGCGTTCCTGCACCATTGGGTGTTCTGTATCTTCCCCCGCCCACTCACAGGGGTGTAACTGTGAGTGTGAAACACATTGCCTCGCTTCTCCTGGCACGACCCTGGTGCCATAATAAACCCCGCACCATCTCGAGAAGCCCCTCTGCCTCGTCTCTCCTTCCTCAGCGCGCCTGTACCATCGGTGGGTTGGGCGAACCCCTGCTGGAATATCACCAGCCTCCCCGTGCCTCCGAGCAGTCCGGTCAGCCTCTCCCCGGACCAGGTGGGTGCCCGGTACTGGAGCCGGCAGCACCGCGGCACAGTTTAACTGCACCTATTGAGCTTGTCACAATTTCAACACAATTGAAAAGGAGGCAAATTCCACAGGTCTTCCCTGAGCAGTGCTGTAACCCTGCCAGCACCTTTTACGAGGATGCTGTGAATAGACAGAATGATTTTGTTGTCTTAAGGTGGTCTGAAGACACATGAGAGATGATGTTTGCGGGCACGCAAGAAAACATTGCCCTTTCTACCAACATGAGTTCATTAATAGACCAGCCACACAACCAAATTCTGAATTGCTGAGAGGGAGCACTTCGTAAAAATGACAACCTTAGGCAAGTGTCTTGGCAAAGCACCTCATGAGTAGCTGCCTTCTAGCAGGTGCTTGAATCGCCTGTGCTAAAGGCCCAGGTCCGTTCCACATCTTGCCAGGCCACCTGACCCGACACAGCCCAGAGTGAGAGGTGGGCATCTCAAGACTATTCAGACTGATAAAGACACAAATCACCTTCTAGAAGTCCTCTCCTCATCATCTACACAGTAAAATATTTCCATCAAGACCAACGCAGTATAGAGCACAGTGCAGTTAAGCTATTTTATATTCTATATATATAATACATATTCTATTTCATATTCTATTATTTATATTTTATGGTAATATCTTATATATATTAAGGCTGTTTTCTTGCCTTTTTCCTCTTTTTTTCCTTCCAAACTCGCTGTTCTCTGATTCCAGAGCTATGACTGCTTTGAGCACTTTATTTTGAGCTTTGCACACTAACCTAACCACTCTGCACTTTCTGACGCTTCCTTGAACCAGCTGAGAATGACTTTTACTCCTGTTTCTCATTAGCAGAAGATAAATGTATATTTTTAAAATAAGGGTGACAAATAAGGATTAACAGGCAATGAATAAATTAACAGGTCTTGGTGAGGTTATTTATGTAACTAAAGAGAGGTAAAATACTTCACCAAGGAATAAATATTATAGGCGTGTTGTGAGGCTGATCTTTAACTTCAAGGCAATCTGTGTTTACGACTGGAAGGAGAAAGATTTATATCAAATATTTAAATAATGAACTGTGTCTTAAAATACCTTTCAAAAGCACTTGCTGTTCTTTTCTTTTTTGCTGGTGTTAATACACATTGTTTTATTCAAGTCGATGGAGTTACGCCTGCTTGCATAAACTGGTCATGAATTTTCCTATCTGCTGACATTTGTGATCTGCAGATGTTGGGGCAAAATGTTCATTGCAGGATGTTTATTGCCCTCAAGTCCAAAGATCATTATTGGTAGTTGTTTAAAATATACCTGGCTTTCATGGGCACATGGGCAAATAAATCTTTCTGCAGCACAGTCGTCGCAGCAACATTTTCTATCCTGATGGCTTTCCTTTTTTTTTTGTTCTATTTAAAAATATCCTGATTGTAGGGTGAGTCGGTGTAATACCCAACAAAGCTGCCAACATCCATGTTCTCCCCATTATACCAGAAGGCTCGCCGAGCTGGAGCACTTTGCAGTAAAATTCTACACCTGAAACACAGCTTGACAATGACAACAATGTGGAAAAGTGAGAAATTATGCAACGTTCTGAAAACTTTACCATTCTGCGTGGCGAGAAAAGTAAAACTTTCCTGGTCAGAACTAGGTCATCCTTAAGGTTCCTTCGAATGCAAGCCACACAACGGAAATCCAACAGAAAGACTCAGTAGCCCAGATTAGCATGGAGATAACTCAGGCAGTACGTGAAATCTCCTGTCTTGTCTTGATAGCAGAGTGAAGGGAGTTTACAGCACCACAGGAACATCCCTAGTACAGTATATTGTAAGGATCCTTTTTTGTTTTCGCTCTTCTGTTTTGCTTCGAAATTTCTCTTCCTCTGTGGCAGAAAGGGGCTCTAGAATTGGGAATCAACCATACTAATGTGGTCTGCATGAAATGGGTCATGGTATTCTGATTTCTCATAAAAGAGGCTGTAGCAAGATCAGTGATGGTTAGCAATTATTAGGTTATACTCTGAATGTTGGAATAATCCAGATTTGTAGCCCATTCCTAACAGATTCATAAGGCTGTGCTTAACATAGCAATTATGTATTTTATGTGGTCTGTCAATACAGGCATAAACTGCTTGTAGTGAGAGCGACAATCACAGCTGCTCAGGTCTCCCTGTTTGCTGGTGAAAGAACAAGTTCACTTTTAGACTTCATCACTCGTATGTAGCTCATCTATCCCATTTAGCATTTTGATTTTGTGAAAACAGTGGAAGTTAAGCTAGTCTTTGCCAGCTGTACAGGAAAATAAATTACACAGGTATGTCAGATCATCTGCTTTTAATTATTTTTTACAGGAGCAGAAAGACTGTTAATAAATCTTATAAATATTGTGATTAGAGACAATATAAATATAAAATAAGTACTAATTAAATATTTTAGTAGTAGATTTACAAACTTTTTAATACTACTCAACTAGGAAACAGCACAGTAAAAGTCAACAATGCATCCAAATAGCAGATCAAAATATTCACACCAAAATGATGTCAAGTAGAAGCTTGGGTAAGGCAGTTCCAGCACAACAGGGAACCACTGACCAATGTGAAAGAAAAAGGAGAAAACCAGTACAATTTTGGTTTGTTTTTGTAAACAGAAAACTCTGAGGTAGCATGTTAGCTCAAGGAGTATAGTCTTGAACAGCGAGAAACACATAGTACAAATGAGTATTAAATTAAAGGCATTATGAATCTAGAAAAGTGTCCAGTGGTGCTGTAAGAAGGGCTGCACTGCAGGAGAATCAGATATCTGCAGTAATCCCACCACAGGCAGTTTCCTGACTCCAGCAACTGTTTCTGTTTTGATGCCTAGAGCAAGACCCTCCCCTTTGCCTTTCCTTCATGCCTCAAGCACTTTAAATTCTTTAAATACCTCTTGATGTGCTTCCAGAAAGCATATGCAATATAAAATTGCTTTGAGATTCTCTGACTGTTAGTATGGGTCAAAAGGTGGTTATCTTTATTGAAGCATCTTTATCAGAGCATTTCTATTTTGTAACAGTCATCTTGCCCAGAGTTGGCTGGACATACCTGTGGTAAGTGACAGCCAGCTGAATACTCAGGTGGACAGTGTCACCTGCATAAGGAAAAGCAGTGTGATGCTGAAGCATTTTCAATTGCCCTTGCTGATTCTGTTCACTCCTTTTCAGTAAACGAAAAATCCAAGGTAGTGTGGAGATTAACATGGTGTTGTGTGTAAGCGGATGTTTACCCCTCTGCCCTCAAGCAAGAAGCTGTGACAGCTGTGCTTAGTTTACTACAAGGGAAGCTGCCACAGAACTTGCAGACAAGCTGGTGTCTTCTCTTAAATCTTCAGCCCAGTCTCAGAAACCTCTCCAGGGTGGCTGGGACTTGCCCTAAATTTCTTAAGCCCACTCTTGTTATTAGAGAATTTGTATTTCTTGTTATCGATGTCTTGGTTTCCATAAAGGAGGGGTTCAAAAAACACCTTTGCAAGTGAATTAAAGGAAGAAATGGAGAGTTCCTGCTTTGCTATTTTTGTGTTGGGTGTGTTGTATGCATAGCCAAGGCGTGTGAGGCTGGTTCATGGGGATGCACAGCTGTTCCACAGCAGGAGATGAGAAGGCTGAGAGCACTCAGCAGGACGGTGCCGGGTGGGCATCACAGCACAGTCACAGCTGTGGGTTTGAGCCAACCACACGGTGCTTGCCAGCCAAGCAAGGCCTGCCACCCAGGCCTTGGGGCCTTCACCCAAGTCCGCTCAGATGGGTGCTCAGGTACACACAGGTAAACCTTTTATTTACCCTGATTTAATTTTTTTACTGAAGGACAAATAGTGTTATCTAAATATAACTCATTTCAGTCCTCAGCAAACAGAACAAAAGGTATCAGTGATCTGAATTGCTTCAGTAGTCAGTCAGCTGATTCCAGATCTCCGAGGTCAGTGATTTGAAGTGATCCGGATATTTACTGACGCAACAGCCTTCAACTCAGAGGGCCCAACACACAGATTGTGCAAGGCAATGCTTTAAAGTAACTACATTTGTTCTACAGTTATTGTGTTGGGTTACAAAGCAAAGGAGAGGAAAAGTTTTGCTAGTTTAAATATGTTCCTGGTACAGAGCAGGTAATTACTTCATTTTTAGCCAATACAAATCTGATTACAACATGAAAGTATTCTTCTGAAAAAGGAGCCAATGGCTGAGTAAAGCTTTTTTAAAATATATACAGAACATAACCTTGGATCACTCTGGATGGAACTACTCCCTGTTATACCCACAAATCACAAAAACAAGAGATCACAAATACAGTAGTTCCATATTCTCTTCCAAGACACCTCAGAGATCTCAGTATCTTTATCAATGATAAGTGATGGAGATTAGGAAGGAACTTTTGATGCAGATATGCAGTTTAACAGCTGCAGTATTTCAGACACCTTATTCTTTAGGTGCTAGTGTTGGGAGAGGGATAGAAACTTGTGCCAGTTTGAGGCAAATTTGGAGGAAGATAGCCTCTGATAGAAGGCGAATTACAGCCAAACCTCCCCCACCAGGGTCAGAAAAGAAATCTTCCCCAGAGGAAAGTGAAAGAGATGAAAAAAACTATTTATTTAACAAGCATACAGAAAAAAAAAAAGAAAAATAAAGCTAAATAACAAAAGCTCTTGCTGTGGAGAGAAAACCTGGAAGATTTTCAGAGTCCTGTGGGTGTGGTCTCTTTCCTCCTTCTCGGAGCTCGGTTGGCCGGGGGGCCCCCCACTCTGGACCGGGGTAAGGTCTCACGGTGCCAGGTTCTGATGTTCAGATGTTCTGAACAAGTCCAGAAGAGAAGAAAAAGAAAGCAAAATCCCAGGAAAAACAAAGTTTAGCTCTCTGTCTCTCTCCGAAGAAAACAGTCTCAAAAAAAAACTGGCTGAAAAAAACCAGAAGGGTGCTTCCTCCTGCTCCACTCCCCACAGAAGCACACTGACCGAGATAGCCATGTCCTTGGAGCACAAAACTGCTTTGAAAAAGTTCACCTGAGTTTTTTTCTCTCGGACCGAGTTTTAAAGGCACAGAAAGGCACAAGATTCATGTCTGGGCGATATGGGATACATACCATGAAGTCACTCCAAGACAAAACTACAAAAATATTTTAATTCAGATCAGAAGTACACTTCTGAAGTGAACCTGAGTGTCCCTTCCTACACACAGGTGGTTCTCACTATGATGAAGCCTCTGGGTTTGTGACACACATTGGACTGGTCTGAGGGTGCATGAACTTGATTGAACATAAACTGAGGGATGCTCTTGGGGTACATGCAATGTGCCCCAAACACAAAGCAGCTTTTAGTCCATGGGATGAGACCAGCCTGTCCAAAGCCAAACCCAATCAGATGCATATAATGTAGAGAAGGTCTGGTCCTCAGCACCAGTCTCATCAGAATGTTTCCATAGCACTGCCTGCTCTCACAGAACCTGAAAGGGTGGTTATTTTGACGCAAAATGCCAAGACTTCTAAGTAGACCTCTGCTTAGATTTAAATTTAACCAAAAGTACTTTAAATTTACCAAAGGTAGAGTAACTCCTGGAAGGCCATTTTTCCTACAGAAGACCATGAGTTTGAGAGGGTGAATGTATATCCTCCACCATTGCTTGTGGAAAACACTTTTTCCCCCACTCAAATCCATGTCATTAACACATGAGGTACAAGTCATCCTGTCTTCTGGTGAGAGAAATTGCACCCTCAAACTTCTGTCACAATTGAGATAAATTCTAATTTGTCCATAACTACTAATGAAATTTATGTATTCCCAGAGAAATAGTAAGAGGAAAGTTAATGCATTTAGCTTCCAGAAAAAAAAACCCCAAAACCAAAAACCTCTGCTGCCTCTTTTTTTCTTTTTGCATCAGCACAAGCATGAAAAAAGCCTCACAGAAATTTCTACTCTGTCAAAAGTCAATTTAATCAAAAAACACCCAGAGTAACTTTTGTTTTTACCAGCTCTATTTGACACATGCTTTCTGCCTACAAGGGCACTATGTTACACAAGCGTTGATATCCGAATGCTATCAAAGTCAGTACATACTTAAATGTGTAAAATAAGCTTTCTCAGCTCCACATTAGACTCTTATGTGAAATATTACAGTTTTAAGCAAGTGTCAATTAAACCAAAGCACTCTTCTTCTATACTTCTCCATAAAATATTTTAACGATCCAGTTATGCATGTACATAGCTCTCTAAAGGTCTTTTGAAAACCCATAAATCCCCTGTTCTTACAGGTCTTAGAATCTCATGCCATTAACCTAACTTTTAAAATTAAGTGATGTAAAAGTTTAACTACTAATTCTGATGTTTCTAATTTCTTTCCTCTCTTCAGTATTCATGTTTAGCTATTTTAGAGTAACGTATAAACATCAGCCTTAAATTAGGAAGCATTCTGTCTGAGCCAATCGTGGTGGACTTTACTAAGTGATTTGATAGATTTTAGGGGCTCTTTTTATGCTCTGAGGTTTGCATTTCACATTTATTTTGAAGGTCAATTGCCAAGACAATGAACTGTGTAACAAAGAAGCCATCATGTAAGTTAAGAGATGCCTAATTCCCTGCTTAGAAGAGTATTTTGGGTGCTATTTGCCTACGGGAGGCCTGGTAATCTGCTAGAGTTTGATATCGCTGCCACAGCAGTAAGTGGCCTCCTGATGCTGTGTTGTTACTCTTGTAAATGACCACACTATCACACATGACCAGATAAATATAGTATGATACAGAAATACACCAGATCTATGCCTGGTTTAGGGAGCAGAGCAGGGTAGCTGCTAGCTTGCCATTTGCTATCATTTTGGATGTGAAACTGAAGAGATTCCTGATTCTGTAAGTCTCCTTCACGCTCACACTTAATGAGCAACATCTAAAACCTGCCTTTGGGAATCCTCTGAAGAGCAGAGTACCTGCTGAATTCCCTTGTCATGTTACTATTCACAGTGAAAACAAGGGAAGAAACAGAACTCTTTTATTTATGATCTCTGGTATCAATGCCATAAGTGAAACTACTTTATTGATTTTCATATTAGTTCAACAACATACTTCGTAATACCACACTATAATGGCTTTTTATATTAGACTACGAAAGATTGATAATCCATTCTGTGGCCCGTTGCTGGTCTGAGATTTGACGGCAGTAGCAATTTCTAAATAAGCCCTAAATCAGAAGAGAAGTGGAGCACCGTTATCACAAGAACAGGGAGTGCAATGAGGAAGATGGAGGCAGTGAGGGGAAAGGCTGCTTAGGACATTTGCATGAAAACACTTGTCTGTCACTCAGCATAACACACTGGAGCAGTCAGTGGCACCTGTGACAAACAGCACACAGAGCCAGAGTGGAGTGACATCTGCAATCCTCTGGCCTGATGCTTCTCTGCTTTCCCAGTCACTGCTGACTTTGAGTGTTCAAGCAGCTTGTGCAGACTCTAAGAGAAGATTAAGAAATTATGGATACAGGAAAAACAAAAGCATTAGTCTGTTTACCTCCTGGCTTTGAGTATATAGGTTCACAGTGGAAACTTATTTTCCATGATATTTTGGATATTTTTGATTGCATGGTCTGAGCAGAAAAAAAGGTAGTTCTTAAGATCAGCACGGATATAACTGACTCCATAACTTCAGAAGTATTCTGTATACAGACTGAAGTGTGAGATGTAGGGGCAAGAGTACTAGGATGCTCTAACCAACCCAGAAATGGAATAGACCAAGAATGAACTATTTCAATTCCTCTATTTCCTGTATCACTTAATTTGGAAACTACTGATACTCCCTTTAAGCAATTTTATGTTTTATTAGGGCTTAACATCCAGGAGAAAATCAAGACTCTTTTTTCCCTAACAGTAGCTTCCATCTACTTTGAAAAGCAGTAAAGTGCTTCTTTGCAGAACACCTTAAATCAAGATATACACAAATGGGTCCATTTACAATCTATGATAACGTACCCAGTTGATTCTTGATTCATTTTCATAACTGACAAATACAGTTTACAGCTGATTTCCTCTAGTAATAGGTTTCTGATATTGGAAGGCAATTGAGAAGTTTCTGGCCACTCAATGGATGCATCAAGAGTCTTGTACACATGGCAAACCTTCTTTTAATTGTTCCTTTTAAATGCCTATGAGTGTAGAACTGTGGGTGTTGAAGGATCCCAATTCTTCATCAGGAAATTTGTCCCAGTCCCAGTTAGAAATGCATATTTAGGGGCATAGAAGGGCAAGGCCATAAGCCCTAAGCACAAGGACTGAGTGTGAAGGTTTCCTGCATGGAGATCCTCTGAAGAGAGAGAAGGGAGGGGAATAAACCTAAATATTAAATGTTAAAGCTGCTGCAACGCAGAACACATGGCAGTCCAGACAGCCCATTGCCAGACAAAGCATGTGGCAAACCCAAAGGCCCAATTTAAAGCTGGCAATATAAAGTCTGTTTAGGCTGCCAAAGGACCAGATGTGTCATGCCTGGAAGACTCCTTTGCTGACTTTTTGCTTATGGGTCCTGTGATTGATATCCCAAAAGTACACCATAAAATGTTCACAGTTTAATGGGAAGCATCGTGATCACCAGCACACCTAAAAGTTCTTTGTCTTTTTTCGTTTTTTTGTTTTGTTTTGTTTTTGTTTTTGTTTGTTTGTTGTTTTTTTTTTTAAAAACAAAAGGCTGAAGTTATTTCTTGCCAATTTAAAACACACAAAAAATGACCCTTTAAATAGTTTATCTTACTATTTCTAGGGCTTTGGACTTAGCTGGGCTTAAAATCTGTTACCAATATGACTTAATTTATGGAGAAATGTTTGTAAATTTAAATGGAGTACAGAGTGTCTTATTTCATTCAATAAACTCAATTTATGGCTAGATAATACAAATATTTGTGTAGAAACGTGGGGTGAGCTTGGGAAATTCTCATCACAACACGAATTAAGATGAATTAACATGCCTTACAGTTTCATTCACTTTGGAGAATTCAATAACTTCTGGAGATAACATCTTGTTTACTATCATCTGTTCAACACATGAACTTTCTTAGCCAATACTGCCCAGAATTATGCAGGTTCCTGAATCAATGTCTGTGTTTTTCCCCAGCAATTCAATAGGTAAATAAAGAAATTAGAAAATCAGATGGCAGTGCTATTTATTTTATTTAAAGAAACAACAAAGCTGTAAGCTTGAAGGAAAAGTGTGACTTGAAAAATATTCTTTAAGCAGAGAAATAATGCAGTAGGGTTTGGGAATCCCTTATGCTACCAAGAAAAGAAACATAATCTACTTTTGGAGAGCTCTGCTAAAAAAAAAGCCAGAGCTGTTATTAGATGGTAAGGTTTTTACTTCCACAGAGATAAAAAAAGGCTTAATGCTCTGAACTGAAATTTTTGAAAATGTCACCTATTTCCCCGTTAATCACTTTTCCCTCAAATTAAGGAGCATTCATGTTTGGCTGGATTCTGATTTCATTGTTGTAATGCCATCAAAACCTCCCTGCAGTACCTTGGCTGCTCTCCCAGAACTCTTAACTGGCAAAGCAGCGACTGTGTTTTCAAAGTTCAAGGTGTGGCTACAACTGAGTCATGGCTCGGAACAGTCACTGAAGAGTCACTGAATGTGACATGATGATTTTGGCTCTTCTACTGGGAGAAAGCAGAGTGGTGAAGGGGCTACTTGGAAAGACTCAGGGCACTGACAACACACAGCAAGTTCCACTGGCACCACTCTCCGTGCTTGAGCCGTGTGGCATCTGTGATAATAAACAGATGTTTTATGCATTGTTAAAACAACTTACAATTGATTTCTTGAGATATGCCACTACATGTGTTTATTACTTGATTGTTGAAAAGCGTTACCACACTGATTATTTGCTAAACATCAATCTGGAATCTAATTTGCTAAACTACCACAAACCACAAATGCAGAAATCTCCTTTAAGTATCGGGCCTTTGTCACAGAAATATCCAACCTGCCATTTGAGGTTTTATGTCATTCATTTTGTTTAGACAATTCACTGCTGTGCTCTTAGAATAAACCACTCCATGCCGCAGAAGCTGGATTAATGAAACATGGTATAAACATATTCTGCCTAAGAGCAGGCAGACAGCAAATGCCTAGGGCATTCTGTAATTTTCCCAGGAAAACAGTTTCTAAATCATCTCAGATTTATTGCTGTAATTTTCATCAGATACCTGATACAGTAAATGTTTCTAAAGGTTTTATAGTTTTTATCTAAAAAAGACAGCTTGTTTAGTCTACCTGACTGCATGACATCATGCTGTTCACACTTTCTGTAGGAGAGACAGTTACCTTTGTGTGTGTTGCTTTGACTCACCAGGTTTGGAAGTATAATGGCTAACGATGCACATATTTGTGTGAAGGTATAAAAAATATACTTGTAACTTTTAGTGAAAAGGGACATTGCTATCACCTTCACCCAGGACGTGTTACATTGGACTGAAATGACCAGCGTAGATAATGTCTCTCAGAGCTATTGTTTATGACCTCTTGCTTACTCCTCTTTTTAATCCCTCTTTCTGACTCTCACACAGAGAAAACCGCTAAACCCAAGCAAATACACCACGAAAATCAAAGGGATCCAGAAGAACAGGATACCAAGTTCAGAGGGCGCCAGTGGAGCCTCGCACTCAGTTACCAGTTATTTCTTAGCATTGCTCACATCTACTCAACATATTACAAAACAGAGCTTTGTCTGTTGATACTTGGTGAAAATTTCCTAAGTATGATTTAAGATCTCTCTTGATAAAATAACTCACAAAAATTAATAAAATGCTGAAGAGAGCTGCTGGCTCCTTAAACAAATCATCCCATCAGCATTTCTTGCCTTTTGTCCAACGGAAACCAGATCCCTAAACTGGAAACATTCATAATATTAAAATATTGTTGAGCTTATTTTCACCTGGATAAGATGGCTATTTATCATATTGTCTGGGGCCACTGTCTAAAAGACCTGTTTCAGAGCTGAAACTGCTATTGCCTGATTACACTGCAGTCACACAACAACAAAGATCTGGAATTACGTGCTGAGCCAGCGGGTAGTAAAATGCCTCAGTCCCTACCCGGAATGGTTCTGCAGGCTGTTTACAAGGAGACATGAGGACAATGAAGTAGAAGCAGGGTGAGAACTGAGAGGCAGGTATGAGGAAAAGGGGCAGGTTTTTACACAGCAGGCTGTAATCTCAGCTCAGCACCTGCACAACCAGCAAAAGGAAAGGTTCTTTGAAAAAGACAACTGAGAAACTATGTACATAGGCCTTCTGTGAGAGAACTTTTGATGCCAAATGCTATTTCCATCAGGGAGCTGCTGCTTGCCAAGATATGTCCCCCAAGCAGCATTTTCACTAAAAACTTCCTCCTGCTGCTGTAGCACCCAGTGTTTTTACGATACAGAGCTTCTAACATACTTACTCCCATCTAAAGGTGAAATGCTGAGCTAGGGAAGGTTGGTTGGTCTATTAGATTTTGTTGAGTTTTTGGTTGGTAAATAGGATGTAGTTAAATTTGACTGAAATGGTCTCAAAGAGTGAGATGAAATTTCAGATGAAAAAATACATAATATTTGTACTGTTTTTTGCTATCTTGAATGCACAAATTATGAAACATGTGATCAATATTGAACCTCAGCTTTGCTCCACATTTTCTCCTAGAAAACGACAGTTGCTTTGATACACCTGAAGGAATGGGATTTATCAAAAATGCAAACAAAAATGATTTTTTTTAAAATTAGCAGCAACAGTACATGTCCACTAAACACTAAATTCAGAACCCAGGAACAGAGTTGTTTTTATTTTTGATTTTATTTTTAGAAATCCAGCTAATATCACATTCCCTGCTTTTATACACTTACAACTTAAATTATATTTTTTACATTGTACGCTGGGATAAATTCATATGGTAAATTCATTACCATTTGCAATTATTGCAGTATATAAAGCTGCAACGGGCAAAATATGTGCATTTTGAGTAACACTTGATATACTATGTCAATTAATACCACACAAATGTAGAGCTTTACAAAACCATTAAATTGTTGGCTCCATCTTTCTGCAGCTTCTTTCTCATTATACTCCTTTTGTGACCAGCTATCATTACATCAAGTTTCATGGAAAATGGAGTTGGCATGCACCATGGCTAAGAACAAGCTGCCAAAATTTGTTTTACGCAAGAAACAGCACAATATATGAGGTGATACTTCCTCTTTATATTGGAATTTTGGTTTTTTCCATCTCAAATGAAAAATATATCTTTTTGTTGAGCTTCCATTTTCGCTTTGGTGAAATAGAGACAAGTGACCTAAGCAATACATCAGGACAATGTGTGGCCAAAAGAGTAAAGGCCTCTTTGGCTGCCAAGCTCAACCGAGAGGCAATATTTCCTTCAGTTAATCCTTAACATAACATAAGACAACTCTTACTTCCCTCTTCATAAACTGTAATTTAAAACTCTCCCTTCCTTGTTTCACATGAGTAATTACTAAGCTAAAACAACAAAATCCCACACGCATCAGGGCCACAAGGTTTGAATGCAGTTTGAAGAGTGTTTGGTGTTCCTGTTTTACGAGCAAGACGTCACTGCTAAAAGCAAGCATCTGCGTGTTCTTCACAGACAACAGATTCCAGTCTTGTTCTGAGGTTACTTCATTGTACCGCATCTGGTGTTTTATAGCCATGCAGTTCAGAAACAAATACTCTCTCTGCAATTTTATAACTTTAAAAATACAACCTTACATTCACCCATTTATTTATTCTTGTAAGAAGCAAAGTTCTTTATACAACAACTAATTTAAAAATTCCTCCTTCGTTTGCTTGAAGTTTGTGTTATTTTTTTCCTCCTGAATAAAAGTAATGTTTTCCAGTGAGCCAAAGGGACTTCTGTTGCTACATACACCCTAATAATTAATTTTTCCACTGAGTGCTGTAAAACTGGTCCTCACAGTAAGATCCCTGCATTTCCCTTCCGCATAAAGCCTTTTTTTGTTTGTTCTAATTATTTTATGTTTTAACAGAATTATTATTCTGCATTTTTATTGGCCAGCTGTTAGCTACTCCATTTAGACTGCATTTCATTAGCTCTAACAAGATAACTGAAATCTGGTAGATCCATTACTTGTGGAATATACATTTAAAATGTATATCTCTTCCCTCAGCTAATGTCACTTCACAGTAAATACACCTGAATATTAGAAACCTCCTTCCTCAGATCTAGCTTTCACAGACCTGTCCCCTTTAACCACCCAGGAGAAGGCTTTTCCTCTCCTGCCTGCTGCTTTTTTTCCCAATATAACTGTGCAGGCTGCAGTGGTGTGACTTGCTGCAGGCTCTGTGACCAAATGCCTTCTAATTCAAAGACCACCCCGAGTGCAGTTGCCACGCATAATAGCTCACATGTATTTTTTCAGTAGAGATAATGGTCGCTGGATTAAAGGCAAACAATGCAGAAAGATCAGATTTCACAGAGCACAGTGTGCATCCCTTATTCTCTACTATTCTGTACCTTAAACTGTTTCATGGCACTGTCTTGCTGTCTGCACACTGGTAGGACTGATGTCATCTGACGAAGTTAAATCTGTGGGTTTTGCCCTCACTCTTTCGGTTTCATTCAGCAGAAGCAAAAGATCAGGTTTTCCTGGTCCTTGGAGCCCTTCACTCACCATTCCTCCGTGGACTTCTCATAGGTTTTGGAGAGGTTGCCCCTCATAAAAAAGACAAAAGTCTTAACTCATCCTGACCACTGCTCTGTACTGACTCCCTAAAATGTAGGACAATGACTTTACTCCACTTTTCCATAATCTCCCAGAGGCTTAACATAACTAATCTGTCTATGGTTCTATACTGTTTTCTCATGTTTGTGGGTGATACATGCTAATCATTACAAATTATCCTGCACCTTGGTCAGGCAGGGGCAGCCTGTACTGGCTACCAGACTTTTGAGGTGCCTTTTTTTCCATCACTCATCATATAGTAAAAAAACCATGAGTTATCTTATGAAGAAGAGGTGATAGGTCCAAGGAAGAGGGATGAACATAGAAACATGGAGGGTTGCATGCCACCCACTGGCTAAGGACTAAGAATAGAGGGAGTGGATGCTAGCAGGTGCACTGAGAGTCCTGTAGCCTCCAGGTCCGTGACACCTGTTAACTTGCTTCTGAACTGCAAAAGTGCCTGAACTCACTGGACACCTACTTTCTAATTTGATATAGATTTTTTGGCAGGTGAGGCTAGCTGTAAGGCCTTGAAAGATAGAACTACTTCATGTGACAAACAACATATACTTTAGGCAGGAGGAAAGGCTGAAGTCCCCAAGTCCTCCCTCACCCAGTTTGAGCCTGAAATATCCACATTTCTGTCTCTGTGTTGGCCGAGAACCACCTGGCAAGAGTAGATCAGCATCTTTGTCACGTGCCTGTCTGACAGAGATTGATAAAAAAATTTCTTCACTGAGAGAGTTGTCAAGCATTGGAACAGGCTGTCCAGGGAAGTGGTTGAGTCACCATTCTCAACCATTCTTGGGGGTCTTTAAAAGACATATGGATGTGGTGCTTAGGAACATGGTTCAATAGTGGACTCTGCTGTGTTAGGTTACCAGTTGGGCTCAGTGATCTTCAAGGCCGTTTATAAACTCAACAATTCTACGCTTCTATGATTCTATGACCAGATGATGTTCCTTTGCCTGAGGCCTCTGAGAGATATGATATACCAAATGTGCTCAGACACTGCAGAGCCCACGGCAAGCAGACAGGGTTCCTCACAAGACCTGTCTGGACACAGGAGCCCTCTGTTCCTGTGTTTCCCACTCCTTGCAGCTGCTTTGGAGGGAGAACCGCTACTCTCTCTCAGGACAACTTAGTGTTGAACAGAAAAAAACATCACAGTAGTGATCAAAACCTGTATAATTACATATCTCACTGAAGTTGATATTCTAAGCAAGGCCTCAGAAACTACATCAGCAATTATTTTTATGCGGCTGGATAGTGAATACAAAAGATTTTACCCTTTATACACAAATGCTTTGATTTTCTCTGAAGCCTTTTTTTTGGCCATATCAAAACATGACTACATGATTGACTATTTCAAAACTAAAAGAGCTGCTTCTGGTAAAGGCAAAATAAAAAAAAAACCTCAGCTGAACAAACTGAAGGTGAAACTATTTGATTTTTCACAAAGAAAAGCAAATTACTTAAATTTTATGTTGTATTAATGATCTCCATTTACATTTTTTACCATTGTTGCTACCACAGGCAGATGGATCAGGGATCCAGCCTGTTGTAAGGGAGCAGGGTAAGGACACGCTGTACAGTCTTTGTGCCTCTGGGTATGTTTACACTGTGTGTTGCTGGCAAGGACACAAGCTCATTCTTCAGAGAGATCTGGCTTACCAGCCCAGACTTGGCATTGTGCTTGCATGGTGACTCCTGTTATTTGGTGTAAATTTTGAGCAAAGAGTGTTTTTGGCCTGTGCTATATAGTTCAAGTGAACCCAAGGTTTATTTCCCTGAAAATATGAAACTGTGCTGTGACAAAAAAGACAGAGCTCTTAATAAAATTTACTTAATTAAATGTCTTCCATGCTTTCTTGTAATAGCTACTGTTTGCCTAACACCAATCTATTTAATAAATGGAGGCTATTTTTTCTGTAGGCCCTATCACATCAGTCTTGTTCATTATGTAAGGGACTTACAGCTTCTTCAGACACTAAGCATAATGAAGTTCCTTTGCTTGAAAAACCCGCAGGATGATCGTTAGTACCAAGGTTAAATTTTTCTTTGGTTTTTCACTTTCAGGAAAGTACTTATCTGAAAATAAGCATCCTACTATTCTTTCTTTGAGTCTGAAACACTCATTTGTGATCGTTCCATTGACATTGGTCTGGAGAGGAATCTGGCAGCTGGGACTGCTCAAGAAGCCAAATTCTGCTGAGGTAAACCCACGGTGTGCTCCTTGGAATACACATCTGGAATTAACTGGTTTCAGACAACCATCCCCAGAGCACAGGGAGACTAATGGGCTGAAGGTACACAGGCAGGTATCAAAGAAACAGCCACTCCTGCCCCTTCCCTGTGCCAACACAAACACAGAGGCTCTGCAGCAGCCTTATCACAACCTGATAAGGTGTCAGTTAGCCCTGGGAGAAAAAAAAAGAAGTGGGGTTTTTTCACTCTCTATGCTCCTGGAATTGTCTTTCTGTAGGTAGAGAAGTGCCAGTCCCTGAGCAGAGGCTGCGCGTCTGGAAGAGCAAAAGCACAACTGACTGCCCTGGCAGCAGGTGGCCACTAGCGTGGGTTAGCAGGTTTGGCTGTATGACTGCACTGCAGTCTCGGAGTAGCATCTGGTGGTAATCTTGGTAGGAGTACCAAAGCGTTTTTCAATCAGGCCTGCTAAAGTAATTCAGAATAGTTTGGGTTGGAAGGAGCCTTTAAAAGCCATCTACAGCAATGCCCCCAGAGGGACATCTTTCACTAGTTCAGGTTGCCCAGAGAGGTGGTAGATGATCCATCCCTGGAAACCTTCAAGGTCAGGTTGGATGGAGCCCTGGGTAACCAGAGCTGTTCCAGTACACTGTTACAGGGTTTCAGTATTCTCATTGTAGAAGATTTCTTTCATCTATCTAGTCTAAATCAACCCTCTTTTAGCTTAAAACCATTACCCATTGTCCTATCGCTACACGCCCTGCTAAAAAGTTTGTCCCATCTTTCTTACGAGCTCCCTATAAGTACTGAGAGGTGGCAAGGAGGTTTCCCTGGAGTCTTCTCCAGGCTGAACAACCCCAACTCTCACAGCCTTTCCTCACAGAAGAGGATCTATTTTTCATTACTCTCCTCTGGACTTGCTCCAACAGGTCCATGTCCTTCTTATGTTGGGGTCTCCAGAGCTGGATGCACTGGAGCATCATGTTTTTTCCATGAGACAGAACAATTGCCAGCCATTGTGTGTAAGGTACTGTGGGATCAGAGGTACTTAGTTATGGTATGTAGGGGTATTGATGGGCATTAAAATACCTGAAATTTGCTGAACGCCCTCAGATTTGATCTCTGTCCTCATCTACATGAACAGTTGGTTCATGCAATTTTCCAGATGCCATATCCCAGTAGCTACAGCATATTATGTCTTGGATTACAGAGCACTCCAGGTGGGGTCTCATGAGACTGGAGCAGATGAGCAGAATCACCTCCCTTGACCTGCTGGCCATACTTCTATTGGTGCAGCCCAGGATATGACTGGCTTTCTGGCCTGTGAACACCCAGAATTTATTTTTAATCTCAACTAAAAAGAGTTTATTTTTTTATCCCTGAGTCAACCATGAGGTGCTGCTAATGGTATCATTACTGTTCTGAAGATATGTGAAATGATAAAAGAAATAGTAAGTTTTTCTTAGAAATATTTTACTGTAATAAAGCCCCCACAAACTCATTTTCTCCTCCCAATCACAGCCTTAACTGAGGTGCAGAATATAAAGAAAAGAAAAACTGTTTTTATTTGATAAGATGCATCTACTTTTTTCTGTGACTATATTTAAGCAATCTAGAACATCTTCTTTTCAGAAAATGCTGTTCTGTGTATTGTTTTGTCTGGTAACTTGATGGTGTGGATTCTCTTTAAATAAATACACTTTAAGTCCCATTGTTCCCCAGAGGAAGGAGAGGCTCAGCAGAGCATTGTTCTCCAGAGCATTCAGCCTACACAGGCAGACACAGAAGGAAAGGGTTCATGCTCCCCGTCCACTGTTGGGTTCCAGCTTCCATCCCATCCTCCTCATCTGGCAAGTTCAAGGTGAAAAATAATAGAAAAAATGGAATTTATTGTCCCCATCCATTCGTTGGTCTGAGCATATTTTTTGGTGCAGCTACTTTGGCTTGCCTACTGCCTTGCAGTTTTGGAGCTTTCTTTGCAGGTATTTTCCTGAAAATCACCGTTTGTTTAAGGTCTGATTCTGATCTGATATACCCAGGTGCAAACTACTACCACCCTTGAAATTCATGCACATTTTGCTGTAACATCAACATCAAATCAGAACAATAGCTTTGTACCCACTATGTACAGTCATGTGAACGAAGCTTTTAAATCAGAATAATAATTAACTGAAAAAAATTAGAATTGGGCTTAATTGTCTCCGGAATTTTGCTGACTGTGGATTTGTTCCTGCAAATCTGAGATCAGCAAAACTCCTGTTTTACCCACAGCTGAGTTTTCAGAGAGAGGTTTAATGTATAACTGTAATTATTGGTTCTCATTTTCCAACTAAACCTGCTTGTCAAAAATAGAACGGAGGGGTTTCACTTGTTTTCTGCATGAAAAACAATACTGATAACATAAATATGTAAGGCAGGTGGACAGGGGACAGTGACATTGTTGTTTATTTCAAATTATTTTTGGTTTTATTTCGTATCGAGAAAAATTCTTTTAACCTCCTGCCTGACAGCAAAACAAATCATATTGCCTGAGCAGTAAAAGTACTGACTGCTGACCTACACTGCTATTCTCAGTTTTTGGAGCTATATGCATGCTCACAGCAGGTTCTGCTTGCCGGAGGACTGAAGAGATGCCCAATATACGACCAATGTAACTGCTTATTTCTTGACTTTTGCCTGAATATTATGCACACAGTGCCTATTTAAATACTATGTTCTACCACAGAAGAGGGACTACAGTTCCTGTTATGTATTCAGAAGAAAAATTAAGGAGAAAACATAAGTGAAGAGCCATTCCGCAAAACAGAGATGACAGAGTTTACCTCCAGGAGATAGTGAGAGATGATTGATGGTGTCCATTCACCTTCAACTGGATACAGCAATAAATGTTTCCTACAGCATTTTGACCATGTAAGGCCATTTCAGACATATGAATGACATTTTTACAGATACTAGTTTTGGGTGACGAGACTTTGGGATGCTGTTTATTGTGCAGTGTGGGATACAGTCCTATGCAGTCCTTTCAGTGTATGAAACTAAGGGTTCCCTCTAAAATATCAACAATGTGTTCAAGAAAAGCTGATTTTTAGCCTCCCTTTTTCAAATTTACACCTTTCAGAACTGTGACTTTCCTTCTGGACTAAAAATAGGTTCCACTGTCTTTTATGTGAATTGCTCACATATTTTAGATTCCTTTTTTCTTGAATAAAAAACCAAAATCAGTGTATGTAATTTATATAGTGTCTGTCCCCTGTTAAGTGCTTGTTAAGTCCTGTAGAAAACATTCAGATTTGAGAACTTCATTTTAAGAAGTCTATGAGTGTGAACTCACAGGAGCAGCATCTGGAAGTGAGTATAGTGTAGAAGTGGGAGCTTTGGAGTCCACTGCAACTACTTCCAGAAGCTCTGGAATTGTATTTCTCGGCCTGCTTAGTTTCATGAGACAGTGAAGCTGGTGTATTCAAAGGGGATGCTTTAGACTGAAGGTCTAGCAGATTTTATATGTGAATTACCTATTTTTAGAAGTATCTTTTTCTAAGTATGTCTTAGATGTGTCCCAGTTTTTTTTGCAGAACATAATTGTTGGATTCAACCCTGAAAATGAATTTTCTTTGATAATAGACTATATTCCTTTTTGTAACATACACACTTCTAAAAACGAGGAAAGTGAAAGTGTTTACTGGAATTGCTCTTACACTTCCAAAAGAATCTTTGTTACTGAAAGGCCATAGGTTGCATATAAGGTAGGAAACCTGGGACAGGTTCAGAGCTTCTAAGGAGGGGTGCAAGCTTTGCCCACGTCTTGATTTTTTATATCTTCACTTACTTCTCATGCTTTTTTCCCAATCTTTTCCACCTGCAGAGGTCAGAAGCTGCAACACCAGGTAATGGTGTCCCAGTTTGGATAAGTACGGGCACCAGGCTCACATGGTAACATGAATCTGCAGTTTCGACACAGCCATAATAAACTGGGAGCCTCCTTGCCTGGCATGCACTTCACCTAGGTAGTGTGGATGTGTACTGTTGTTCCAATTATTTTAAAAAAGAAAGTAAAAGAGGGAAAGAAAGAGCAACTGAAACACTTCGTATTTCTCATTTATAATGAGGAGGGCAGAGAAGCTTTAAAAGGTAAATTTATCATGCTTGGACATAGAGGAGGAAAATAATCAAAACTTGGCAGTATTTTTTTTTCCTATAGGAGAATATAAATGTTGTTGTACAGGGGGAATATCAGGTAATGAGAAAACACATAATTATAGCTGCGGTGTTGGGACAAGAACAGGTAAAGCGGTCCCAGAGCTGTTGGGGTTTCATTGATCTGTGCTGGTTTTAGGAATCAGTGGTGCTCTGACTACGTAATTACTGGTTATTTGAAAAAAAAGGGTACTTAAAATTGGTTTTGCTGGAGAGCTCATAGCGTTTCACCTCTGAGAAGCTCCCTGACACCATCCAGAGAAGCACTAAGTTTGGTTTTCATCTGAATGAGTATGATTACCTTCCAGCTCATGCTGGTGGTGTGCTTTCCAAACGCTTTTTTTGCCGGTTGTATTCATGACATTTTACTTTGACTTGGGGGTGGGGATGGAGAGCTGAGCAGCAGGGAGAAAGAACTTTTTCTACATAGCAGTGCTTTTAGTCCCTGATTAAAACATTTGGAAAAAATCTTCAGAGGGAATAGCACAGGAGGAGCTCCCTTCCACTTCTCAATTCCCTCAGCAACTCATTTTCCTCACATTCCCATGTGTTTTTTCCATGAGACAGAACAATTGCCAGCCATTGTGTGTAAGGTACTGTGGGATCAGAGGTACTTAGTTATGGTATGTAGGGGTATTGATGGGCATTAAAATACCTGAAATTTGCTGAACACTCTCAGATTTGATCTCTGTCCTCATCTACATGAACAGTTGGTTCATGCAATTTTCCAGATGTCATATCCCAGTAGCTACAGCATATTATGTCTTGGATTACAGAACATTTCCTTACTGATCTCAGTTTCTTTGCTATCCACCTCCACATGACTCCCAGTTTATTTTATGCGGTTGTTACACAGTAAGCATGTACCATAGCCTTCATCTGACCAAGAGAAATGCTAATTATCTGCAGTACTGCGACCCATTGAGAAATAACATTTTGGAGGAGTTATCATCTTGATCCAACATTTAAAAAGACTTCAAATCTTGCAACAAATACCTTAGAGAAAAACTGGACAAGTTATTTCAGCCTTTGCCTGCACTTGGTCATTTGCAAGTGAGAGAAGAGGTGAGATGAGGAACGCTTCTGAAAAGGCTTTGGAAGAACAAAAAGTAAGGGAGAAATCAGAGGCAACAGGCTGAGCCACCATGTACAGGTGGATGCAGATGAACTGAAGTAAAAAGATCATAGTAGTGATTTTTAAAGAATAAATGAGAGAGATTTTCTATTCTAAGAAATCTTGACCTGCTAATGGGAAGTCATCTCCTTCATAGGATTTCCAAGAGTAGGAAGATTGCTGCATTTGGTAAAAAACCCTCACAAAACTCCATCTGCTTCAGCACCCTACTCTGTAAAACTATCAAAAGGTTCTACTTGATTCATTTTATGTCTTCTTCTTCCTGTAACTGGAAGAAACAGTGAGCAACTGATCTTTATCTACTGGGTCCATGTGACCCAAAGTTTGTAGACATCTCTTAGAACCTAAATTGTTTCTATTGGACACTGAAGAGTTCTAGTTCACTTGGTTATTCCAGGAACTTCAACCATTTCCATGCATTTGGTTATCATTGTTCCCCTGTTTGAATTTCTGGTAATGGCCTCCTGAAAAATCCTCTTGAAAATTCCACATCTACTCTGTCCAAACCCTGATGGGTGGGTGTGTGTGTCTCCCACTTACTTATCCACTTCCCCTGGAACCTTCGGACAAAACATACAAATGCAGGAAGGAAAAATATATGTGTGAGTATAATTTTGAATTTGCTGTTGGGTGGCAGATTAGCAGTGTCTTCTAGACACTTCTAGCTCCTCTGGAGCTCCTCCAGGCACAAGAGCACAGAGGCAAGTTGAAGTTCTGAGTATTGTGTGAGGCAAAAGGCAAATATAACTGTCCCTCAGTCTTTCCAAGAGCTCTGTGGGCATGAGTGCTTCTTCCTCTTTGCTGACACTCCCCAAATACATGCTGACTTCCCAAAGGTACCTGGAATACATTTACTTAAAGATGTGCCCATATGGCATACCTGGCCTGCTTGATACAGTTTGGAGAAACACGTGCAGTACCAGTTAATTGTCTTGAGTCCTCAACGAAAGAGTTGCATGTGCCTTCTAGTGCTGACCTAAGTTTATGAGAAATGTTTCCATTGCTTTTTTTTTGGTTCTTTTTTCTCTCATTCTTTTGCCCTAATTATACTCATGCCTTTTCCCTTTATGGTACAGCTTCTGACACAATAGAAATGACTAGGATTCACAGATGTTTCTTAGCACAAAAAGAAGTCAGTTTGTTGGGACAACCCCTTTTAATGGTGAACATTAGCAAACTGTTCACCTCTTTACTGGCTTTCTCAAAATAAACCTATCAAAAGTTTTTCCTCTTGAGTGACAGCCAAGCTCAGTAGTAATGGCTATACTTGCTCAACTGCTTCTCATCAATGGCACACAAAGAAGAAATCAAATGGTCCTGCCCAGGACACTGGGATGATGACAGACGGACAAGATATAATCACAGTTCTGTAGAAACCTTCATCCCATTTCAAAATAACTTTCCATCTTCTTTTACTGACACAAATAATGCCAGGATAGTAGAAATGGAAAATATTAGTTGAGTGGGAAAAATATTAGCTTGTTTTTCCAGTTTGTGTTACACATGTGGTACACATTCTGGTTTCTGTTTCAAATATTGACCATGTTTTCAGCAAGGCTTGTAAATGTATCTTGGCCCCCTACTACAATTACCTATTGACCAAGAGTTTTTATAATTAACTCTAGCTTTTTTTTTTTTTTTTTTTTTTTTTTTTTTGAGCAGTGATTTTCTTGCCCAACTTCTGGAAGCTGATGAGAAGTCTCTTTTTTTTGGACTAGAGTCTGTGCAAAAGCTTCTAAAACAGGGATCAACAAAGGAGAGCTTGGGTGGGTCTTCTACCTGTAACCTTGGGAAAATGAAATTCTGAAACAAGAAAATAATTTTTAAAACTTCGAACAAAATTGTTGAGTTACATAAATGAGCACAGGTACAATATTTGAATTTTTATGCATATTATTCTATTTGAACCAACTTGATTATAGCTGATGATGTCATTTAAACCTAGAGGATAGTAAAAATGTGTATTTTGACATTTCACACAATAATTAGTAGATAACGCATGTAATTAATATTCAGAAAAAGTTAAGCACCAGCACTGACAACGTGTTACTCATCTCAATGTCATCTGGAAATAAACTGAATGTTATCTTGAATTTAAAAAAATTCAAGACCATGGAGACCATGCCTGTGCTATGGGCTCCAGACAGAACAGTTCTGTGGCACAAAACTCACAGCGGGATCCTGGCTTTAAAGAACCGTTTAGTTTTCTGTCCTGCTGCTCTCTGGCACTGTCAGGAGGACTCCTGACTGTGGTGGCCTGTTTGATTTCGCAGTGCAGACAGATACTGGGACCCGAGGAACTGAACAGAGATGGCAAAACAGCTGTCAAGTGTTTAACTACTTTCTATCACTAATAGTGACCCAGGGGTGAATGGATTCATATCACATTACCAAATCCTTGAAGCTTAGGGAATGTTTTTTTTAAACTTTTAGTATGGGAATTTCTATGCCTGGCTTGGCTACTCCAACAAAATAAAAAGAATAATACAGCTCTTATTTCTGCAGAGAGGTGTGCTTATCCTGACGAATTTACTGTTCACCTTGAAAGAATTTTATACTGTATGTTGACATACGCCACTGCCTTCTAATGCTCCTATATTTGACTGCCTTTGCATATGCCTCATAAACCTATTATTTTATATACTTACTAAAAACAAAGTCTTCAAACCAGGCAAAGAACATACACTTTGGAGGCAAGTTCACCTTTTACTGCTACTTAGTTCAATCTTTCCCTTTCTAACACAAATTTGAACTACCGCTGGAAAAAAAAACAAACAACCAAGTCTAGATTGTAATACACGTGAAAGTTTTAGTCTTCACTTGCTTACAGTAGAAGTTTAGTCTTCACTTGCTTCCCTTATTGCTTGAACTTCTTACGCATTCCCTATTATGACCGCACACTGTTCAACTTTTAAAAACAATTTAAAGTTTCAGTACGATTGTAACCTAAAGGAAAACACAAATCTTCATTCATTTCAGAGCACGGTGGAGCCGCAAAACCTATTATTTCCCCCCTGTATAATCGCAATTTCCTTTTCCACAAGGACACTCAAACTTTTTTTTTCTTTTCCCCAATGTAGCATCCTTCCTTTGGCTAGCAGAGACCCGCAGCACCTCTTTCAAGAACTACACGCTACAACTGCCAGCAAACAAGCCCACGACCAGGTCGGCGGCGGGAGGGACGCCCGAACACGCAGACACCACCCGGTTCTGGCCAGCGGAGCGGAGGGAGCGCGGCCGCGGCGCTGCGCCCCGGGCGGAGCGGGGCGGCGGGCGGACTTACCCGGCGTAGCGGCCGCGGTGGCCGCGGAGCGGTAGCGCAGCCTGGAGGCAGAGCAGACAAAGGGGCAGGAGCCCGCGGAGCGGCATCGTGCGGGGCCGCGCCGTCACCGCCGACACCGTCACAGC